>VYZQ01064523.1:0-19400 GCA_013400655.1 Mystacornis crossleyi | reverse complement strand
GAGATCCATCTGCAGCCTGTGGAGAGCCCCATGCCAGAGTGAGTGGTTACCTGAAGGAGGCTGTGGCCCTGTGGGAAGCCCACACTGGAGCAGAGTCCTGGCAGGATCAGTGGAGAGAGGAGCCCACCCTGGAGCAGGTTTGCTGGCAGGACCTGTGACCCCATAGGGGACATGAGCTGGAGCAGTTTGTGAAGAACTGCGGCCTGTGGGAAGGAGTCATACTGGAGAAGTTCATGGAGGGCTGTCTGTCATGGGAGGGAATCCACGGCAGAGCAGGGGAGGAGTGTGAGGATCTCTCCTCTGAGAAGGAAGGAGTGGCAGAGACAATGTGTGATGAACTGACTGCGACCCCCATTCCCTGTTCCCCTGGCCTGCTGGGGGGAGGGAGGTGGAGAATATTGGGAGTACAGTTGAGCCTGAAAAGAAGGGAGGAGTAGGGGGTAGGTGGTTTTTAAGATACTGTTTTATTTCTCATTATCCTACTCTGATTTGATTAGTAATAAATTAATTTTCTCCAAGTCAAGTGTTTTGGCTGTGATGGTAATTGTTGGGTGGTCTTTCCCTGTCCTTTTCTTCACCTGTGAGCCTTTCATTGTATTTTGTCTCTCCTGTCCAGTTGAGGGAAATGACTTTGGGTGGCTTTGGGTGGCACCTGGTGTCCAGCCAGGGTCAACCCACCACAGTCATAGTTTAGGACAGACAATTCTGGTCTCCTCTGAATTCTCCTTGTGAAGTCTGTTCTGCTTTGTAGCATATTTCTGTTCTCTCTCAGTGGTACTTAAATTTTTATTTAGTATTTTATGGTACTTTGATTATACAAAGTGAAGCAAAGCTTTCAGAGCTAAGCTATTTATCAAGTGTTTTTATGTATTTGTGTAGAGGAGACTGATCAAGCAGCAGTGACAGCCTGGGCTGGGGTTAGCTTCAAGGCAGCAGTTGAAATTTTCAGTGTGTTGAGAGAAAAAATGCTGGCTGCTCATGCAGGCTGGTCCTGCTGATCTAGCCTGCCCTTATGCTGGCCACAATGGTGGGAAATTTATTCCAGAATTTTTTGAACGTACCAGTAGAAGAATGGGTACAGTAGAGTCAGTACACAGGATTACTTGGATTTTATCTCACCTTGGCAAGGTCTTTCACAAAATGCTGTTACAGGAACTATATATTTATGGTGATAGGGCAGGCATTACTGTGGATCAGAAACCTGAAAGGGGCAAAACACTTGAGTTTTTTTAATGATTTGGAAAAAGGGAGGAGAAGGAGAGGGAGGAGGCAGTGTCTGTAGTCAGCACAAAGTTGTTTAGGGTTATTAAGACAAGTAATAATCAGAAAGGAACTTAATTATGCTAGAGGAACTGGCAGTATTGTGAAGATACTAACTGGTGTTTAATAAACTGGAATTTAACAGACTGTACAGAGTAGCTTGAGCTGCTTGTTTGGTTTATTTTGTGGTTTTCATTCATCTGTAAAACAAAAAACACTGGGCAGTTCTGCAATCAGTGAGAATTACTGAAATCTCAGTAGCAGTAATTTAAAAGGGAAATGGTGTGAGTGAGGACGAGATGGCAAATCCATTGTAATGCTGGTGTGTTAATCAGTGCTGAAGCTCTGTTTGAGTATGTATTTGGTAATGGCTGCTCTGTCTCAAAAGCAAATACCAGGGCAAGAGTTTGGTGAAGGAATTAACTGAACGTGGCAAATCTTACAGGAGGAAAAATTGAAAACAAGATGTCAGAAGATAAGAAGAATGGTGAACTATCCACACAGAACATTGAAAAATATAGGGCAGATAGTTATTGCCTTTTCTTGTAATACAGGAATTTGTAGAGAAGTTTGACATTTAGGTGTATAACCTAAGTGACCTCAGATTCAAGGATGATACTTGAATTTTTAATTTTTTTTTTTTCATTTCCTCCTCCCAAAGGGCAATATCAGCAGGTAAATGTTCCAGAAGACCAAGCAGACAAGTTGCTCCTTGCAAGCTGGGGTCTTCCCAAAGCAGTTCTGGAGAAATACCACAGTCTGGGAGTGGTGCAGATGTTTGAATGGCAAGCAGAATGCCTAATGCTTGGACAAGTTCTAGAAGGGAAGAACCTAGTTTACTCAGGTATGCGAACATCTAACAAAACCAGTCCTCCCTAACTTTTCCAGTGCCATTTACAAGGACATACTGGTGGTGAAGGATTCTGATCTGGCAGCTGGAAAGGCCAGGATCCTCTTCTGGAGACATCTTATTAATATCTGTCCCATTGATGTATCTCAAACTTGATTTAATTGTCTCCTTTCCAGATAGGAAGAGAGACTTTTTGCCCCATTTCCTCTTTTGAAGTTCCTTTAGAAATAGATAATTAGGAGTCAGCTAATGGTGACTCTTTTTTATTACAGACTGTCAACTAGGAACTGGATGATAACAGAAATTGAAGATACACATACTTCTGAGAATTATTTGCTATTAGTTTTTTCCAGTCCATTTATCGTTTCTCATCACATATTGTGTGTGGGGTGTGTGTGCAGAAGGGGAGGTAATGCAGAAGGAGAAGTAGGACTGGTGGACTTGAAATCTGTAGGAAATGACAGTTGGTTGTCTACCCTTCATGGGAAAAGGGTTCTAGAGCAGCACTGAGAAGATGAAGAACTTAGAAGAGAGGTGGGTGATTTTTAGTCTTCTTGACTCTTTATAGGGTTGACTGCAAATATGGTTGTGGGTGAGAGACATCAACTGAAGAGTCCCACCCCAAGTCTTCGAGTACCTGCTTTCTATGCTAGATTCGTGCTTCTTGTTCTCTGGATTTATTTTTTAAACTTTAAAAATTGATTAACCTCCCCCTCCCTTTTTTTTTTTTTTCCCCCAAGCTCCTACCAGTGCTGGAAAGACTCTTGTCGCAGAATTGCTTATTTTGAAGCGAGTCCTGGAGACTCGTAAGAAAGCTCTGCTCATCCTTCCCTTTGTCTCTGTGGCCAAGGAGAAGAAATGTTACCTGCAGGTAAGTAGTATTCGAGGAGGATAAATTCATGGGTAGTAGTTGTTGGGACACATTTTTTAAACAGAAATGCAAAAGCATGGATTTGGGGGAAAAAAAAATTGCTGAGTTTTGCGAAAAGAAGTAGATAATTTAAAATTTGCTCTAAGTTGGAGATTAAAAAAAATGAAACTTTTAGCCAAAAAGGTAAACTTAGAAAATTTTTATGGAGTTGATTAGAACATTTTATTTCAGCTTTGACTTTTAAAGGATTGTTACTTGCATTTATTCACAGGTTTTATAATATACAGAATTTATATGAAGTTTCAAATGAAAAACTGTGTTAGGAAAAGTACAAAGGGAAGGTGTAAATGTTTTCTTAAGGATAAAAAGATACTTTGGCTTTCCTTGGGGTATTCCACCACAATTTTGTGCCTTTGATTTCACTTTGACTTTACTAATTTTTTTTTCTGCCAAAATATGGTTATGTATTGGCTTCTTCACCCCAGCTACTTAAAAAATAAAATTACAGTGGGAACACTCTTAAAAAACCATAATTTTTTTTGGAAAGACTTTCATATCAAACATGGTTTCCATTAGGTAACAACAATGACTAAAACCAGATTCAAACCCAGCAGGCATTTTTGTTCTATTTTCTGGCATTTAAGACAGTTTGGTTGTTCATTAACTGAGATGGTGTCTTAACTTTACAAATTGCTAGGAAATCCTACAAACTGAGTGCAAAAGCTACTTGGTAGTGCTTGATAATGGAGACACATTTTGTGCTTTAATCTTGTAAAGCTGGAGGATTATCAGAGCTCTGTTCTGCTACTCCTGGCATGAGGTTTGGGCATAGCTACACATGCTTGGGTGACCCACCTGTGAGGTCCGAACATTTGTGTCTTTTTTTAATGCTGTATGGGATGTGTCAAAGCTTTGGCATTGCAGTAATGAGACCTGGAATAGAAGTTGTTGTTTCGTGGCTTTCAGTGTGAGATGTGTTGTCGTTGTGTTTGGAGTTCCACATTTGGCTTTTGCCCAGGATTTCTCAAGAGGAAAGTGTCTTTGTACATAAGCCACTGATACTATAAACTGTTGCCCTGTGTCTTCCCTAACGTTTTTAATATTAAATCTTTTCATACAAAACAGTGGTCCTCATCTTCTACTCAGTTATGTACACTGTCTTGCAACGTGTACTCTGTGGCTTCTGCTTTGGAAATAAAAAAATTACAGTGGAAAAAAGAAGTGTCAGTAACTGGCTGAGATTTGGCTTTAATCTGATTAGCTGGCATTAAAAGTACTAGAAATTGTAGGTGTAGAGTGCAGGCTTTTATGTGATTCCAGCAGGCATTGGTCAAAATTCAGAGCTGTAACCTTGGCATGATGTTCTGTATCCTTGGAAAACAGGCCCTGTTTCAGGAGGTGGATGTGAGAGTTGAAGGCTACATGGGAAGCATGTCTCCTGCTGGACGTTTCTCTGCTCTGGATGTTGCTGTCTGCACCATTGAGAAAGCTAATGGACTAATCAACAGGCTCATAGAAGAAAACAAAATGGACTCACTGGGTAAAATACTAAGGCTTGACCATTGTGGGGATTCAGAGTAATATTCAGAGTACATGTGAAATCACGGGATACTTCGAATTTTCTCAGTTCTGTATGTGACAGACATACCATATAGGAATATACAGCAATTTTCTTCTTCCAGAGAACCTCTGATTTGGATTTAGGAGGACAGTCAGCACTGTTCCATGTAGCTCAGCAACTGGATGAGTAGGTAGAAGCTGCAGGCTTTAGTTTGTCTCACATGAACGGCAAGTTGCATTTAACAATGATTCCCATAGCTAGGAAATGTTTTCTAATTAAGAAAACTGAATTAAAGCTCTGAGATATGTTTGAGTTTAGGAATGTATTATGTTCGTTTGTTTTAGACAGAGATTGTAGAATCTAAGATCCATCTTCATTTAGCTTAAGGAAGAGAAGGAATTACATTCTGTGCTCATCTGGATCCAGATAAGCGGGATGAATACATAGTGCTCCTCTGGGTAGGCATGGTGACTGGGAGGGCTGTGACATTCATTTCTGTCTTGTTTGCTCAAAAACCCTCTGTCCTTGTAACACTGGCTTCTGGGTCACTGTGGCCCTGATGGCCAGTAGATAATGAAAGTATTCATTAAGTATTGAGGATGAGATAAAACCTGAAGAAGCCCTATGTTTCCGTGTACACTCGGAGAGAGACGTGCTTTCCTAGTCCAGTCAGAAGTTTGTTATTCTCTTTTTTTCTCTGCTCAGTAAAGCTATACCCAGTTATGTTTTATACAGTAATCCTTCCCATCTTCACTCTGTCCTGTAACATAGCTGCTTGCTATTTTAAGAACATAAAAATTCCAAAAATAGATGAGGATCGAACTGCTCTGTGTGCATCTGGTATCATAATATTCTGCTGCACTGAGTACCAGAAGAGTTTTTTAGAGAGAAAATGGGAAATAAAACCTTGCAGGTTTTTTCAGAGTGTGAGATCCCGGGATAACACATTCACACCTGGATCTATAGGGGCTGAATTACCATGAATGATTTAGAGGCTGCCAGTGGGCTGGAAGATGAGTGGGTGACTGTTGTGCAGCATTTTAAGCTCATTCAAATGGAGGCTCCTGGAGTCCAGGTTGATTCTTGAATATAAATCTTCATTCCTTCACTTGCAAGAAAACCAGTTACTTATTGCAATATATGGCTACTTGGTTTAAGTTTTTTTCCTTGTTTAAACTAGGGTTAGTTTGATCCTATGTCACCACACTGTACAAGCTGTACTGCCAGCACAAGGCTGACAGTGGGGTCGGAATAAGCAACTTTATGTTGGCTTGTGTGCATCACTATTTTAAAATGTATTGCTTAATGATACCATCTTTCAGAAGCTAGAGATACACCAAATCCCTCTGGTTGGAACCTCCATTTCATCCCTACACGTTGTTGTGCTTTCTAAGATGAATGTACTTGAGAACAGTCATTGAAGTATAACCAGCCAAGTGGCTACAAGATCTGAGTTTGAATATGTGTTCTCAATACAAATACTTCCTTAAAGCATCATGTTTTTCTTTCACCATTTGAAAACATCTCTACTGCAAACCTCCATTTTGCTTGTGCCCCAATATGTTGGCCATATAACTGAAACAGGGCTAAATTTTTTTTTTCTTTATATGCTTCTTTGACATTAATTTTTAAATAAAAGTTTGATTTTAAAAAGTCATCTTTATGTAAGAAACGGACAAGTTTTCTGTTTGGAGGTAAATTTTCATAAAAGCTGTAAAATACGGGTATGAACTGAAAATGCCAGTTTAGCTGTCACCCAAAACAAGCTTGTCTGAAGCTGCAAGATTGTACCTTGTCTTCTAATTAATTCTAAATTTAGACTAGTTTGTAACAAGGGTGTTTTATCTTCTGAGATGAGTTATTGGGACTGCAATCCTGGCTGGATTCCATCTCAAGCTTGAGCTGTTCCTTTTGTTAATGTCAACCCCATGCTGATAGCCCACGTTGCCTTTGGAAATTGCTGAGAGAAACTCAAATCCTCTGCCTGCCAGAGCTCTCTGGGCTGTATGAAGCAGTTAAAAGCAATGTTGTGTTGCTAATTATTATATAACGTGTCAGTTTAGAACATCCACGTACACAGGAGATGATATTCCTCTTGTTCAGCCTCTTGACACTGATGCTAAAGAAATTTTTAGGAAAATGATTAGAGAAGAATCCGCTGCTTTCTCAGTGTGTCAGTGGGGAATGGATTTGTAATGTGCTGTTGTGATACTTGTTTCTTAATTTAAACTTGAAATTAAAATGTTACTAGTTTAATTATATTAAAAAAAATTAGGTCCTCCCTGCTTGTCATTCAGAACTTTTTAGTTTTAAACAGCATGGGCAATTAAAACAACCTAGTTTTTCTACAGTAAACAAGTCTGGTAGCTCTCAGCTACTTTTTGATTGGTTTTTTTCAGGTGTCTTCTAGGAACACACCTAATTTGCAGATAGAAATAGCAGACTGAGTCTAGCCTCATTCTCAGTACCTGTGTAGTATGATGAAGTTCTGGCCCCACTTGCATTCCTGAACTTGTTGAGCAGAAAATAGCGTTGTCTGCTGGGGCCTGAAATCCTTGGCTGCAATTCGATTTTCAGATGAGGATGGCTCTGTGAAAAGTACTGGTTGCCTGTTGGCTGCTGCTGTGTTGGCCCAGGGGGTGTGTTCTGAGTACTGCCTGCGGAGGGGAGAGCACTCGTGCACCAGTGACAGTCAGGTGTCACCGGCCCGCAGGGCGCCAGGGCAGTGCAGCTCACGGGTGCAGCATCTGTGTGAGTGTATGTTAGAGCTCAGGAGCAGCAGAGGGTATCAGACAAGTGGCCCTTGCAAAAAACCAGCAGCACTCCCTGTGCTTTGGCCTGTAGGTACCACTAGTGTGCTGTGCTTCGTCTCAGGAAGCAGAATGTGCTGCTGCTTGGCACACAGACTGGGAAGGTGACTTATGTGGATTTTACTTTGGTAGGTATCTGATTAAACGGTCCTGTCTCGCCTCTGGAAGAATTCAGGCAGGTTGTTGTATGGGGAAGCAAGAAGAAGCTTTTTCTGGTAGCTGAATAAATATGTATTTGGTTAAAATGAATTGTTGTTTTTTACGAGCAAGCACAGAATAGAGGAAGTGCAGGAAAACAGAGGAGATGGATGGGTGGGAGTTTGTAAAAGAGGCTGATGAAGCAGTGCAGNAAATGAATTGTTGTTTTTTACGAGCAAGCACAGAATAGAGGAAGTGCAGGAAAACAGAGGAGATGGATGGGTGGGAGTTTGTAAAAGAGGTTGATGAAGCAGTGCAGCACTCTTTTCTAACTTAAGTGGCTTGAAAGAGAAGGAGGGAGAAAACAGACGGAGAGAAAAGGAACATATGTAGGAAGGAGAGAAAAAAAAAGAGAAGGAAAAATAGCATTGAAACAGATAATATAAGGTCACATTTGCCCTTAAGCTCCTGCTATTTTAGCCGTAGCAGAAAGATATTACATAGCTGCACCAAAGAGGAAAAAAATTCCACAGCAGCAGAGCTAGTGAAGCGTGATGTCCTCTGTGCCCTGCTTTTTTTGTTTAACCTTTTTTTATCCTACTCCATATCCCTGGGACCCTGTCAGCTGGCCAGAAAGGGTATATACTGCTGCTGGGATGTGTGCAGGAGGTGCACTGGGTGCATGAGTTGTAGTGGCTCTATGTTTTCTTCTCAGGGAAGACCCTAGTCTGGTCTGTTGTCTCCAGCTGCTGATATTCAGAAGCCTTTTCAGACATTATTCTTTTAGCTATTTCTCCACACCTTAAGAATTTGATGGAGGTGGTTAAGAGATTAAAACGTCATTTTCAGGAGGTAGGAAGGCAACAAAGCTGTCGCATAAGGATTTTTTTTCATTAGAAAGCCAAAACTAAATAGTAGCTTTCAAGTTTGGTTAATGAAGAACAATATAATAGGAAGCAGACTCTGCCAGTGTAATTACATCTGCTCTTGTTTTATTTCTGACATTACTGTATTAGTAAAAAGTAAAAAATGATGTTCTTAACTGAGACAGTTATGACAACAAAGCTTTTGTCTAGCTCATTTGGGTGCTGGAATTTTCCTTTCCAGTTACTCTGAAGCCTGGGGGTTTTTACTTTCAAGGAGGTTACAGTATAGATGCAATACTGTTTTGTGGGGTGGCTAGACTAACAACTCAACCTATTTATTTTTATCATTTAAAAGCTGATTGTGTGTGTGGTTGTGGTGGGTGTGAAATGTCATTACAATTGGTCATCATCTTTCTCTTTCTGTGACAGAAGGAAGCCATAGTGGTGTTGGTAAGCACAGCTGTATTTCTGAATATAAATTTCAGTTCATCATATGGAATGCAAAAGGATCAAGGCTATTTGTTCTCAGTTTGGAGGTTTGTCAGATGTGACCTGAGTGCTTTTCTTTATCAGGAGTGGTGGTTGTGGATGAGTTGCACATGCTGGGAGACTCTCATCGAGGATATCTGCTGGAACTCCTCCTGACCAAAGTGAGATACATTACAGAGAAGGTAGCAAAGCGGTGAGTAGACTGAGATGTTTGTCTTTTAGTGCTAAATAATTGATGACTCTAAATATTTTGTTCTCTGGGTGATGGGAAATTTGGGTTAGCTCCAAAGTTTTTATGAGCGTGATGACCTAGACTATTTTGTTTATTAATGTCTTATCATACCACGTTTTAGGGGCCTGCCATTGTAGTTAAACCCTCTCTTCCTCATGGTTTTCAATTTGTGTGCTACCATGGGATTTACTCTCTCCGGAAAAGAAATAAGACTGATGCTTTCATTTACTTCTTTAGCCTATATTTTTTTTTAACGTTGGATTTTTTAAAAACAGTTTTCCTAGCAGGTTTGCCCTGCGTAATTTTTTAGTGCTCCATGGAATGGTGTAATTATCCTACTGGAATGCTCTGGTGTTGTGAAAGAGTGGGCATGCTTTTAACTTGTGCATGGTGAATTGATCAGAAGGCTTAGAGGATATGCCAATAGTCTGCTTAGTTAGCACTGCTCAGGGTGAGCTGTGCTTTTGCTTGTAACATGTGATAGCTTAGTGGTTGCATGTTTTCTTGCCTTTAGCACAATTGATTGGGCACTGGGGGAGAAAAGATTAGATGTTTGAGAAGAGTTCTAGAGACTTAAGAATTCAGTATCTAGATCCTGAGCACCAAACTGCCCAGCAGCTTCATAGTGCCCAAACAAAGAAAAAAGGAAATGGAGAAGGTGGTGTAACCTTCTTAATCTTTATTTATGGTGCTGAGAGAAGAATCAAAATCAACTGTTTCCTTAGCACAAGAAGTCAGATTTTGCCAGTTTTCTCTGCTGCTTCTTGTCTTGTGAGTTGTACCAGTGCTGGGCTAAGCAGAGACCATCTGTTCAGTTCTGGGGGAACTGCCATTTCTACACTGTCTCTCCACTGGACATTTCATCCAGTATTTCCCATCATGATTTCCAGGATCCAGCAGTGTTCTGGGTGTAATCACATTTGACTTCTCATATTCTCCCCATAAATCTCATATCCTCCCCATAAATCCTGGAAGCCAGTACACTTTGGAGCAGCGTGGGTGACTTTGCCACTCCTTTTTCTCTTGGTTTAGCATGTAGCTGCAGCACAGGTGCAGGCCCACCCTCTGCTTTACTCCCTTGCATTGAAGAAGCAGGAAGGAGAAAACGTTTGCCAGTGGAAAAAGGTACAGGTGCATCAAGGAATGTTCCTGGGAAATACAGTGTTGCAGCCTTCACCATGCAGGCATGCCAGGGCCCAGGTTCTCTCATCTCTCCATCTCACTGTTAGGGTCAAGGTGACAGTGGTACCCTGCACCACTTACTGGTAAGAAGGAAGTGGCTTCTGTTTTTGTTCAGGAATCCACTTGAGATAAGGAGTTGGAGACCACATTTTCTCTCAGTCCTTCTAAGTCTGTGTTTTGATTTTTTCCCTCTGTTATTTAATGAGCTTATATAAAGTCTTTGAACACTGTCCAGTCTGGCCAGTTATCAGAATGATCAGTGCCTGTCCCACTGAAGTACAAGCTGTGTCTTCACACCAAGAGAATGTTCTCAGATGGCCATTGCCTGTGTGGGTGTCCATGCTTCTCCACGAGGCTCTTCCAGACTCAGCCAAAATTCTGCAGCAGATTTTTCTTCTCCTCAGTCAAATAGTGTGTTGTGGAGCTGGAACTTTTTTAATCCTTGGAGGTCAAAAGTTGCTTTAGGGAGGAAAAGGTGCGAAGTTCCTGTAGAAGCAAAAATCTGCAACCTTGATGGTGAAGCTGTATTAGCAAATGCTTAAAGAGGTTGGATAGCAGAGTCTGCCTCTCCCCATCTTCTTTATTTCTGTCTCATCAGTGACTGGCCTTTTATGCTATAGCTTCTGGGTAATCTTTTTTCCTCTGTCTTGTCTTTGCCAGGATTACCAGGGTCTTCTAAGAAGATTCAGGTTATTTCTGAGCTCACACTGATTTGTCAGACCTTTTTATTTTTTAAAGTCTCAATTTGTGGCTCAGTGCAATGCAAATGAGTAGTTTTCAAACACAAACTTAGAAGCATAAAAAACACCCTGTTATGTGGCTGTAAAAGCCTGAATTAAAATCTACATTTGGGTATCTAAATTAGCAGTTTGTGTTTTCAGGTTTTTTAGGAGTGCATTACTTCTCACTGCCTTTAGTGGAAGCTGCTGTTCATCACTTTAAGAACTGAAGCTACTTGCTTCTTTGCTGTACTTAGGGCTTTGGTTCCCAGATCTAGAAAGACATTAGTCTAGTATTATTTGGTCTGAAATGGAAACAAATAGAAGTGTTTTAATTAAGGCATTTAAGCTTAGAAAGATTGCTGTGGAGGCTGAGCCATTCTTTATTTCCATGTTTTTGTTAGTGGCAAGGAACTAGTTGTTCTATGTATTTGTTCTCAGTCTCTCCAAATATGCAGTCAATTCATAGCTGTAGGCTTCCTAAGAAGATTAAGGTTTAGGTTCAAATTGATCAAAAGTTGAAGTATCTTGTGATCAATGCATAACCTGACATTGTGTTTGCTGAGAGTAGACTATGGGCTTCTTTCTTTCTTAAGAAGTTGAAAAAGTTAGCTTTGCACTTGAGAGGCTGGAAGGGGGTAGATTGAGCTAGTTCTTCTGAATTCTGTTTTCCAGAACAGTAGCCTGTGTTATCACTAACTTTCATTTTCTTTTAACCACTTCCAGACACACGAAGAGTGCCAGCCCTGGTTTTGGTGGGATACAGATAGTAGGCATGAGTGCTACCCTCCCTAACCTGGGGCTCCTGGCCTCATGGTTAGATGCAGAGCTGTACTGTACAGATTTCCGCCCCGTGCCCCTCAAGGAGTGGGTGAAAATTGGCAGCAACATATATGACTCCTCCATGAATTTAGTGCGAGAATTCCAGCCCAAACTGCAACTGAAGGTAACAAAACTCTGAGCAGTGGCTCAGGGATAACGCCTTTCGTAGTGCTAAAGTTAAAAAGATAGCTCCTGGTTTGTTTTTTACTTATTTTTAAATAGATGACATTCCGAGTGTCATTGTTTACTTCATAGATTCATGCTCAAACTGATAACAAAATTGGTATTTTTGTCTTCTACTGACTTAAACAAAAAAACCCCAAAATACACACACTCATGAAGATCTTGAAGATTCTTGAATCCGACTTCAAGACAAAGTCGACTTTGCAGTTACGTTCTTTCTGAGCACTTGACAGGTATAAAGAGTTTGATTCTCCCCTTACCCACCACTCTGTCTTGTGTCTTGGAATCTACTTCACTGTCATAAATGCAGGTAAGTATTTCCTGCTTAGGCCAAGGAATTTGGGTTCAGAATTGGGAGAAGGTATTTGTATTGAAATCTGGTATTGAACCTGCTTATGTTAAACTGCTAAATGATCTAATTTTGACAGTGATTAGAAGGCAGAAGCCCATCCTGATTCTTCTGAATCTGTTTTCAGTATTTAGTCCTTTTGCACACTTGAAAAGGATGTGGAAAGTTAGGAGTAACACACTACAATGATTTAGAAGAACCAAATGGGTAGAAATGGGAAATTTGAGCTCCCTACTTGTAGGGTCCTTTTCTGTGGAGTCTTTGAAGGGTGAATTCTCTCTCCAGTCCTTTAAACTGCTCTGTGTAATACTAGTATAGTAGTTGGACAATATGGCTGGAATGGCAAGAATATTTTGGAATGTTTTGCCCTCGGTTCTTGGTGTGCACATTCTCGTCGGTAGCATGGTGGTAGAGCAAAGAAAAAGTATCCTAGAAACAAAAGGAAATGTTTCTCACTAGAGCATTTGGAAGCTAGTTTTTACGTGGTCATATTGAGAAGGTGATGTTGCATTTGGATATTTTTTGAGGTAGTTGCTTTGGATAGTTACTAAATGAAGCCAGAAAAAGAACTAAACTAGGCTTATGACTCAACAGTGTAAGGGAGTTGGCTTATATTATAAGATTGGGTGATCTTGGGCTTGAAATTTATCACTGGACCTTCAGACTTCTGTGCCTCAGACTGGACTCATAAAAGGGAACTTGATGACCTCACCACCTTGGCTGAATTTAGCTGAATTCTTGTGGAGAAGTTCTTGCCATTGCTCCCCTGTTTTCATTTTCATTTTAGTGCTTTTTATTCCTTGCTGTACGCCTACACTTTCCTCTTCCTCCTTTGGCCTGCTTGCTACAAGAGAATCTGGCATAGCCAAGCAAAACAGATCAGTTGCACGGACTCTCTTAGGATCTTAAACCCAAAAAAGCAAGCTGTAAACATCAGGGTTTTGCATGAACATCTATGGAAGTATCCTAAAAGCCTTTCACTGTGCTCTGAACACTTGCAGTCTTTGGTCAGCAGTGCTTGCTGAGAGCATCTTTCTGGGGATGCTTAGACTGCTATGTATCATGCTTTTAGTTCAGACATCCAAGTTAACAAATCTTCCCTAGTAACTGTATAGGGGTTTTTCTTCAGGGCTCTTCCTAGTTCTTCCCAACTGCTGTTAGCCGTGATGTGGAGGTTGCAGGGATTTGTTTGTGCACTGTGTGGCCTTCATTCAGAAAAAGATTTATGGAAGCATGATGTAAAACATTATGTGTATTCTTGGGTAAGGTCTAGAACTGCCTCAACAATGTGGTCATACTCGTGCTTGGACTTCATAAAGCAAGACAGAATCTAAGGTAACAGTGCCCCATGTTCTTTGTTCGCATCTCTTTCTGACTTGAAGATTCCTTACTGGGATACAGAAGAAGGACAGCATTTACAAACCTTATTCAATCTGAGAGTGCACTGAAAATATTTTATCTCACTTCAGGGAGATGAAGACCATATTGTGAGCCTGTGTTATGAGACTGTTTGTGGTGGCCATTCAGTCCTTCTGTTCTGTCCATCCAAGAACTGGTGTGAGAAGCTGGCAGACATCATTGCCAGGGAGTTCTACAGTTTGCATCAAGCTGAGAGTAAGAGAAAAGTAGTTAGTAGAAGACTACAGTATGCACAGTGCCTTCAATTTTAGTGTGAACTATAAAAATACTTTCTCTCTCAAGGTTCTGCTAAAAACTCAGCCTTTGCCCCAGTTGTTGTGGACAGAGAAGGGATTGATGAGGTTCTGGATCAGTTAAAGCGTTCGATCTCAGGCCTGGATTCTGTGCTCCAGCGCACTTTGCCATGGGGAGTGGCATTTCATCATGCAGGTATTCCTGAATACCTTGGTCTTGAATTCAGTAATGGTTAAGTCATATGGGTTCTTTTTACTGCAGGTATCAGCAATTTACTGGTTGCTTTTTTAAGCCTTTTGTAGCTCATGCCTAAATAAACTTTGAGAATCCCACAGTTAGAGGCAAACTTGAAATTCTTTTTTTTGTGGCTGAAGACTTTAATTTACAAATTGTTTCACTAAATTTTCTCTCTGTTGTGTTGGATAGCAGCAGCTTTTAGAATACAACTTCACTGGATTTTTTTTGTGAATTGCCTGAAAAATTAAGTGATTTGCAGCTCAAGCATTTTCAAGTTGTTCCTAAAGCTGCCAGAGTATTTCAGAGCAATTTTCCTCACCTTAATACTGCAATAAATGAGTAAATAGAGGAAGTGTAACAATGAAAATAAAAATTAAAGGAGCATATGTTGTGAACACTTCTGCTGCTTAGATTTTTTATATCTTCTTAGGTAGGTAATAGTGTATGTCACCTGTTGATTCACTGAGAGAAAGGACTGACTCGGAGAGACAACAGTAGCTATGGCCTTGATCATGTAGGAGGAATAATTCCAAATGCTTATCGAATCTGTATTTCTTTCTCAAGTATAAAATTGCCCTGAAGCCCTGAAGAAAATTTAGAAAGATACATACTAGACCTGTAATGGGAATAATGAAGAAGGAGTCCAGGGTCAGGATGGCAGATGAGTAAATCCTAATTCCCTACTGTTTTCTCATTTTTATTTTATTTCTTTATGTATTTACTTGCTGTGCTTGTAGATAAGCAGTAAGGAGTTCATCTTGCTATGCTGTGTACAAGCAACTTTAAAAAAATAGTTTATTACTGTCAGTTGAATAATAGACATTTAATGGTGAAATTTTGCTTCACTTACGGGTCAGAAAAAGTTAACTAAGGTAGTGCTGTGAGTTCCTAACAGGGAGTGGTGAATGTCCATTAAGTTTGTTTGTTCTTCCCTTGCTGGACAGCAATATTGCTGGCTCTTAAATGCAGTCTCACCATCACAAGGTTCATTAAAGCCACGTGTCCTCAGGTCTGACTTTTGATGAGCGGGACATCATTGAGGGGGCCTTTCGGCAGGGCCTGATCCGAGTCCTGGCAGCGACCTCCACGCTCTCGTCGGGAGTGAACCTGCCCGCGCGCCGCGTCATTATCCGGACCCCCACCTTCGGTGGTAGACTGCTGGACATCCTCACCTACAAGCAGATGGCTGGGAGGGCTGGCAGGAAAGGGGTAGACACAGAGGGTAAGCGATGTCTATTAACATTCCGTAAGAGCGGTGTTAAACTGATTAAATCCAGGGCAGTACTTCGCAATTACTGACTAATCATGATGAATTCCTTCGGTATGCTGTATGATTAGGTTAATCAAGATGAATTTGTTTGGTATTAATTTGTTTGGTATTAATGGAGTAAAAATTGTAATTCCCAGGGGATTGTTTTCACTGCCTGAGACTGACTTTGGTATTTACATGTCAGTTACTTCGGGAACAGGCTATTTTCTCCTTTGAATTCTTGTTAGCTTCTAAGGCTATGTTGTTTGTTTGCCTTAATTCTGTGATCCATGGTCAGTTGACTAAAGTGTTTACAGTTTCAGTGAGAAAATTTGCAGTAAACTCTAACTGGACAAGCCTAAAATGTAAGAAATGCGTTTAAAGTCTACAATCCTAATTTGACAAACGTCTGTTGTCGGAAGTTGTGATTTAGCTTTATTAAACTTCTGCAAAACTTAACCATCAATTTTATGGATCCTGAAAGTAGTAATGAGACAGAGACGGGAGTAGGAACAATAGTTCACAGATAGTATGGCACCTTCTTGCATACAGTGGCACTGATGGATGTTCAACGAAATAATCTTGCCTGTTATTTTAATTTGGAATGGAAATTTATCTTTGTGGATGAGGTTTGCAAAAAGCCACATTATACAAGTATAAATACAGTAGAAAATAAGTTCAACAGATGCAGGAAATGGGATTTGCCCTCCTGATTGTTTGATTGGTGCTTGCTGGAGCCCTATGTAAGCAGACTGTTCTTACATTTAGCTTTCTATTTTTGCCTGAGTAGCATAGCAACAGAGCATTTTGCGACCTATATCTCTGCGAGCTCTCCCTATGCGTTCAAGAAAAGGGCAGCTGCGTGCTGGATTTTGAAATTTTCCAGACTTTGTCATTTGACTGTAGCTGGCAGGTGTAAAATTACATTATTCCTTGAAGTTTCTTCTTTTTTCCCTGCAAGTTACAATAATAAGTACCCTTTTTGACAGTTCTGGTGTGACTGTGTTGTGCACAGTAAGCAGTTGATTTTATGCTGATGAGCTTCATGAATGTACCGTTTTTTTCCACTCCACGGAGTCTTTTGGATGAGAACATAAAGCTGTGTTGCCAGCTGCTACTCTTTCACAGAGTAGGGAGACTGGAGGACAGCAACTTCAGCTGGAAAAAATGCCTTATGTGGATATGAAATTTAGCTGACAGAAGATAAATGCTGTTGGATTGAACTCCTCCTCCTCTCCCAACATTGTCATTTTGGATTGTCTTATATTTTGATTTTTTAATTTCTTTTCCTTGATTTGACAGAAATTTAAAAATACTGTTTTAGAGAGTGAAATTTGTTTATTTTTACATTCATCAAAACTGCCTTTTTCCCAAGGAGGTATATGTAAAGCTGAACAAAACGTAGAATTTAATAGGGCCTTTGTTGGTTTTAATGGAGTTTTATGCCTAGATATCCAGAGTCTTCTGGTGTTTGTCTGGTCTGATGCTAACCTAGACTTCCCTTAGCATCTGAATTGTTCAATAATGGATATTGGAACAGTTCAGTTCCTTTTTTTAAATTTACTGTTTACTAGATTGCAATTATTAGCTTTAAATTCTCAGTAGCACCTTGGGAAAGCATATCCGCCAAGTCTTGTGAAACTGTCAGATAATGTAGAGCTAAGTGGATACCCATCTTCTGTTAGATTTTCTTTTAGATATACCACTCAGAGTCAAAGGGAAATTTTCAGAGGAAGTCGTCATCAGAACCCAAATACAAAATGAATATATGTTCTTTATTGCTAAAGTAAAAATAAGCTTTTCTTTCACAAAACAATGCTTTACAGGCAGTTTGTCTTACATACTCCCCAGTTCTGTCAAAAGTACATGGTCAACATATATCAAAAGTTTCATCTAGCAGGATAAAAAAAATCCAAGACACATCCTCTGAGCATCATTTCATCCTGTAGTTAATTTATGTAACCATGTTTAAGCTGTACTTTGTTACTCGCCTACACTGCATTTATTTATTCTGTTCATTAAATTTAAGTGCATTTGTGTTTCCATTACCTCTGGATTTGCTAATTACTGTAGCATTTCCACAGCTACAGTTTTATTGTAAGTTAACATTCCTAGGATCTTCCTAAGATACCCACTACCAGAATTACCTTGTGTCCAGACTACATGCATTTAAATCTTAACAAGTTATCATAAATCTATCATGATGTTTACTGGACAGCTAATCCAAAACTAATGCTCTCTTCTTAGTCGAAGGCAAATGTGCCCTACTCATAATTCATTTATCCTGTGCCAACTGGCAAAGCTTGCAACCAGCTAAGGTCTTCCAGTGATCTAGTTTCTCTGTAATAGGTTTGTGAAAAAATTGCCTTTATGTGATCACTGCATTTTCCATGGCTAAGCTGTACTATGGTCTCATTAGAGGAATTTAGCAATTATTTTCATTTTTCTTTCATGGCTCTGGGATGTTTTTTGTGTCCCATAGAGTTTCAGTAGTTAGTGATTGACTTAACAATGTCTGACAGAGAATTTTAAGGTAGGATATATTTAGATGTACTTTCCGGGGAAATTATGCAGGATACTTATGTGTATGTGTGTATATATGCATATATGAAAGTTCAGAGGATGCACAGTTACTTACATTAGTAATTTTTGATTTCTGAATTAGTTATTTTTGGAGTGAAAGCTGGTTGACTTTACAAACTGTCAAAATGCTGTGCAGCTTTTATGGTTTCTTCTTACTTCTGAGAACTTTTTCAGTTTATTAATGTAATGAAGAAGTAAATTTGATGCCACTGTATATTATAGTTCCAGTCAACTCCAGAACAAGAAGCAAGAGTGGTTCAGCAGCAAAGCAGATGCACAGAGAGGCTGTGGAATCTCCTTAGCTGACTTGGCAAGACCCTGACTAGCCTAATGTAACTTTGAAGCTTGCTCTGCCTTTTGTTCTGATGTCCTGTGCATCTGTGGAGTTCTTACACAGCAATTCATGTGCACTGTTCAAGGTTGCACATTTTTTTCTCTTCTTTTGTTACTCAGCTTTTTTTGAAAATACTTAGAGTTTTCCATTCCAATAATACGTCCTTGATGAACTGTGTGCAGCTATTGGAGTGCTAAGATGCAGTATTGAGGTCATTGTTTTTACATTTGTTTTGTTTTTCTTTTCCACTAGGTGAGAGCATTTTAGTCTGCAAGCCCTCAGAAAGACCAAAAGGTGCTGCTCTCCTTCAAGGATCTCTTAAGCCTGTTTGCAGCTGTTTGCTTAGAAGAGAAGGGGAAGGTGTTGCTTCTAGCATGAAAAGAGCAATACTTGAGGTATGGGACACTCGGAGAGGGATGAGAACTGTGCTTGCACCCTTGTAGGATGGTTTCTTCTGTGACACCATCAAATGTTTTCTGTGCACTTCTTTTTCATGTGTTTCCTGCCTTGTCAACCCAGTCATCTTATTTGGGCCTGCCAGCTTTCTTCACTATTCAGCATTTTGTCTGGGATGTTTCTCTGCTTGCTGCAGACTGGGATGTGAGCACAGTCAAAGAAGCTTTGCGACTGCTTTTAGATGCAGTCAAGAAGTCAGAAATAAGTGTAATTCTTAAATGTTATGTGTGACCTGACATCCCTAGTGGGAGGATGCTGATCCTAGAGGCTTTGTAGGCTAAATTGTGCCATAATGACATTTGCGGAACCTTGTAGGGTCTCTTATTTACCCCCTCAACTTACCTACATCTTTTACATATGAATGATTGAAATTTTGTGAATACGTTTTTGGCGAGCAAACAGGGGTGGTACCCAATTTGCTTCCTCCTCTGTAGGGTTCCTATAGGAGTAAAAAGGAGCAAAAGGATTTTATTCCACATATGTGAGCTTATGTGTAGTTGCACTTATCGCTGTTTCCCAAGTGGAGCGGAGAAAGAGAGGCAGCAGGCAGGGATTG
>VYZQ01064522.1:35568-59132 GCA_013400655.1 Mystacornis crossleyi | reverse complement strand
ACTGCATCAAAGCCTGATGGAAATTGTTCTGCAAGTATAAGTGAGGAAAATGGCAAACTCACTGACTTGCCCTTCTTTCTCAAAGCTCAGAGTGGAGCCATGCAGAGATGTGGCTCTGTGATTTCTTAGGTCATTATATTTTGAGGACAGATTTTAATGGTGAACATGGTGGTGGTGCTCGGTTGCTGGTTGGACTTGATGATCTTAAAGGTCTTTTCCAACTTTAAAGATTCTATGATTAAGGATATTTTAGAATTGGAAATTCTCACTCTTACGTCGTCATTGCCTCTGTAGTCTTAATTTTTCCCAGTCCCTTGTCTTATTTCCTGAAGTTAGAATGTCCAGTGCAGCTTTTAATTTTAATTTCTCCCCTCATTTGAACAGTTTTGTTCTCACACAAGCTGTTGGAGAAGGTTCATGTTATTTTTCCTCATAAAATCCACTTATTTGAATAAAATATACTAACTCTCAGACTAGGTACTACCACCCTGCCATAAAAGCCTTGACTTACCACTACAGTTGATTTTTAAACATCTACCACATTTCCCAAAGAGAGAGTGGAGTATGATTGTTAAAGTTATGAAAGAAAAACACTGCCAGTTTTGGTTACTACTTGAGACAGTTCTGTAACTGTCAGAATGTTCTCTTAGATTTTGTTTGGTGTTTAGTCCCTCCAGAAACAAGTTACTAAAGCTGCTTGTAAAAGGAACTTGGAAGTTAAAGGAAAATAAACCCCCAAACCCCCCACTACAACAGAAACACTACAGGGAAAACATTGTGGAGAGCAATAAATCTTGTTCCATTTGCACCTGTCAGATATTTATTGTACAGTAACAATTTATATTTTTAGTCATTGCCCATTATTACTGATGAACATGGTGAAATATTTTTGAATGAGATGTTTGGGGTTTGTATGTGCATTAAAATTGTCCTTTTGTACTGTAAGTTACTGTTTGTTTGGAATATTTTATCAAAACTGTCTCCCTGTGCCTTTATATTACAAGAAAGTTGTTTCTGCAACTTCTAATGATATTAATAAAGAATACTTTAAGAACCTCATCTCAGCTATTCATTTTCAGATCATGAAGTCTTGCAGGATCAACTGAGTCTTTTAGGATTGTCTTAGTCTAGGATGCATTAAAATATACACAGAACTAGTTTTTGTAGTGTTCCAGAATGCACCCTCATCAGAAGGGGGGATTTTTGGTAATTTAACGTATTAAAAAAATTATATACCTTTACAAATTAATTTTCATTTTCCCTATGAGGAGAAGGGCCTACCTCCTCCATCAGGAGAGGCCATGGAAAAATATGACTAGAATTCTGAGGAAAAAAATTGGGGAAATATTGCTGGGGAATTGAATGGAGGGAAACGTGCTGACTTCAGTGCCTCACAGTAGAAAATTAGTATGCCAATAATGGGCGTAATTATTCCACTTCTTGTAGAATATCGAGAGCAATTCTAATTGTTTATTTAGATACACTTATTTGAGAGAATGTATGTGGAGATGGTTGAGCTTAGCACACTCATGCTTGCTTTCCTAAGGGTAAATTCAGAGCTCTGGCAAAAAACAGATTTAGTTGTCAACAACTTTTAAGAGTTGCTCTCTTCTCACAAAGCATGCTGGCTGTCGATAAAGGAGTGGAGTTTGTACAGTGAGTGCACACAGTTACAGGAATATGGCAAAGCACATTCTGGGTTTTAGTCTTGAAATTCACATCCTACTTTTTGACCAGTTCTAATGTCAATCAGTATACTGTAAAAAAAGTCTCATTTAATTTGCTTAGTGTTGTATATAATCAAAATATGTAAACACTTGTCAGCTGTAAATTTGTTTTAGAGGAAGGTGAGACTCGACAAAGGTTAGGAAAACGCATTCCTTTCTCAGACCACCTTCTTCCAGTCTTTGACTTAGAGGTTCTTGGTTTTGTTTATTTTTGTTGNTGTGAGGAGTGGAGTTTGTACAGTGAGTGCACACAGTTACAGGAATATGGCAAAGCACATTCTGGGTTTTAGTCTTGAAATTCACATCCTACTTTTTGACCAGTTCTAATGTCAATCAGTATACTGTAAAAAAAGTCTCATTTAATTTGCTTAGTGTTGTATATAATCAAAATATGTAAACACTTGTCAGCTGTAAATTTGTTTTAGAGGAAGGTGAGACTCGACAAAGGTTAGGAAAACGCATTCCTTTCTCAGACCACCTTCTTCCAGTCTTTGACTTAGAGGTTCTTGGTTTTGTTTATTTTTGTTGTTGGTAATGTTTTGTTTAAAAACTTCCTAGTTTACAAAGTGGGAGAACTTGACAGGGAAGATAAAGTCAGTTTAATAGCTATCCCTTCAGCTGTTTGCCTTCCTGTCCTTCTCAGCTGAACATACTTTTGCAGTTCTCCCCAGTCTCTCTTGTAGATACTGTCAGCAGTCCATTACAGTATTTTCCCAATTATTTTTCTAATTACTTTTTTCCCCCTAGAGGTATTATACAAAACTGCATATTAGGGTTATTTTTAACATCTTCCTAGAAGAGGTGGTATTTTGTCTCTGCCAAACGGTAAAATTATGTATACACATGTTATTAAATTGTTTGATCTTTATATATCCTGTTTATTTTCAGCATTATTCAGCACCATTATAGTATAAATAGACTGGATTTGCTTTCTGCTAACATTGTCTTTTTTTTCCTAAATAGTTAATTGGCAATTGAAATAGAAGTATTAGGATCAGCTCATTCCCTGTTTCTTTCAGGAAGGTGGGTTTTGGGTAAAAAGCTGGCTGGTGGAAGTGTGGTGGTGTTCACTATTTGAAATGTGAAAACACTACGGGAATACAGACCAGCCCTGAGCGTTACATGGCACATACTTGCTGTGATGTGCACCTGCCCCAGAACCAAATATGTTACCAGAAATGCTTTTTATCACTTTCATAGAAATTCTTTGCCTGTGGACACAGCTGTCTGAATTTATAAAGGTTTGTCATATCATGACTGCATTATCCAGGTGTTTGACCAGCAAGTGCGGCAGGAAGGAGACGAAAGCTGAGGAGCTCTCTGTGCCCTGAGCAGGGCCTCTCTCCCCTGGCACTGCCCTCTGCTCCTTCGGGGTTGTGGTTGCCCTACGGATCCCTTCAGTGCAGGGCTCAACAGTCTGTAGCAAAAGCCTCTGTGTCCTCAGTGTGTGCATGTCTGAGATCTGCCTCAGCCTCAAGTGGGACTTGTCTCCTCCACTGAATGTCTTCAGTGTGTTTATGCTCAATTAGCAGTTCCAATTTATATTTGTTTGGGCTTGGAAGACATTTGGTGTGCATGTGGGTAAGAGCTGCTGGCAAGGAACGTGGTTCATGTGCATCAACACTGCTCTGCAACCAAACCAGCACCTGGAAGCAGGAATAGGATTGAGGAGATTCATTTCAGATCTGCCTTACTCCTTCTGAACAGGGTTACTGTAAACACAGACTCTGAGGGCTGAGTGTGTTCTTCACTAGGCAGAATGAGGACCCTGCCTTTTGACTGGGCTTCCTCAGAGTTAAGTTTATATATTATTTCTCTATTAGTTTTTGCTAATGTCATATCCAAATTTTATGTGTGTATACAAATGTATATACATGTATATACCATATATGTGTATTTAGCATAAGCTGCTATTGCAGAATTCAGATTGACTTCAGGTTCTGAACTAATGATGTTTTACTCAGTTGAAGTGTTTTACTTGTAGAAAGTCTGATAACGTAATTTCCCTACATTGTTGTCTTTATCTATATGACTGTTCATCAGATCTCATGTCTTAAGGACCTAAAAATTTATCTGTAACCAGCTATTATTTGGAACAAACTAATGATCTTCCTAGTCTTATTTTAAGTTATTTTCAAGTTAAAATTTTTGATTTGCAATGTGATAACTGAGCTTACGTGCTGCTGTTGTATTTATATTTTGGTGCTTTACTGAAAAGGAGCTGTGGTTTCTGATTGTTTTGGTAGTTACAAAGGTGTTTTGATTTGGAATACTTCTCTTACAGACTTTCAGATGTTTAGTTAGTACCGTGAGAGAAAGATTGCAACTCTGGCTTTTAGGTGGCCAGCATTCCTCGGCAGAGTCCATCGCAGGAATTCTGAAATGCTCCCACAAGTACCACATCTCTTGTAATTCCTAGATGCAGAATTGAGGCAGACTGTATCTTTTGAAGCCCTGATTTTTGAGACATGAGAAACTGTAACCCATCTCCCTTAAGGCAAAAGCATTCTGAAAAGAAAATACATTCTTATAGGTGATTTTGTGTTATATCTTTATCTTTTTTTGCATTATTCTGTATTTGTCTTGAGTGCAACTGATTACGTTTTGTGAGATTAATCTAATTATGCTGCTTTTATAATGTTAAAATCTTGCAAAAGTCACTTTTTAGCAATTTGTATTAGTGCCTTTTAAATAGAATTTTTTAATTTTTATGTGAGGTATTTCCATAAATAAGGAGTTAATTGCAAACATTTTTGCCAAGTATAACCACGTTTTTTGTATTATAATTGTTTCTGTATGCTTTTTTCTGTATTTGGGCTAGCAGTTTATTCTGTACACTGAACTTTGTCTGCCTACCAAAACCATCGCTAGTATCGCACTTGGATTTTCCCAGAAGGCACTTTTTCCTGTCTATTACTAAAATTGATGTGTAGCAAGGACACAATTGCAGTTATGCATGGAGTAGTGTCTGTTCCTGGTCTCTAGCACAGCTCTTTAGTGGTAGATTATTAGAACTTCTCTGTTCTACGGACAAATAAACAAAGTGCTGCACTGTTTGGGTTCCAGTACATGAGCCACAGCCTGAGGTATGTTGGTGTGAATTGAAAGTAGCTGGTAAGGTTAGAGAAAGTGGATTAATGAACAATATACAAAAGCAATGGGTTTGAAGTTAAACTCCCCCTTCACATGCATTGCAGCTGGAGCGAGCCATGTTTAAAATAACCCACACTTTGGAAAGTCATCCAGAGAGAAGAGCTTTTGTTCCCATGAGCTACACATGGAAATTTGCATGTGGTATACAATGGTATCAGCATATGAATTGAAGGAAGAGCAGGTATTGGGGGTCAGGATCTGTTTTTAAGATTTATTTGTGCTTAATGTTTAGCAAAAAGAAAAGAAGTATAATTAGAAGACCATGAACCAGGGTAAGAGTTTTTTCTTTCAAAGCAGAAACAATGAAGGAAGGATGTTTGCTGAATCAGCACCTCAGTCCAGGCAGCTGACAGATGTCTGCAGGAGGAAATCTGTTCAGCAGCCCACGATCATCCTGTGTTCCATGTAGATGTTGATTTTTTGTTCTATTGATTTCATTTTGGTAGATCTTTTCTGCTTTGCATTCAAGAGCCAGAATAAATTTGACTTATGCTTTTCCTTGCCTAGTGACAAAAGAGCCTCAGGCCAAGTGTTGGTGGGTGCTGGTGGCTCTTCTGCAGCATCCTGCAGGAAGGGGCCCGGGGCTTCACCTCCACAGCCCTCCAGACTGCAAAGGCCTTGGGGGAAATTGTTTCCTGGTTCAGGCTGATGTGAAGTGGTAACTTGCCAAAGGAAGCTTTGGAACAGCTTATCAGGTACCAGTGCATCTTGTCAGGTATCAGTTAAAAAGAAAATGGTGTTTAACTGTGGGATAGGCACTTGTCTTGAAAATTCTTTTACAATTCCTGTAGCTGGACTGAGCCCAGTTTCCAGGAATCTTTTTCTCCATCAATATCTGACTGTCAGGGACTGTAATTCACAGTGGCTGAAAGGTATGGTCAGATGATTCCCATAAAGGCAAACCACTTAGGAGTATTCAGACCATATGTTTGTAATTCAAATATCTGTGTTATTTAATGTTGTATTTATTGAAGCCTATTCTTCTCTAGGCTTTTGTTAAGGCCTCTAGATTCTTGCTAGTCCTGCTTACAGACAGCTAAGTAGCCCTTGATGTTTGTAGCAAAACCACAGGGGAAAACAAGAGCAACAGCCTCTCAATGCCTTTGGATGGGTGTCCAAGGTGTCAGAAGTGCTTTGAAGTAATTTGGTCTCTTAAGAAAAATGTTTCATGTATTCAGCAGCTTCAAAACCAAGCAGTGCTAAAATTTATTTATTTTATATAGTAAGTACAGTTTTGGCATCAAAATGTTCCCAGATACCTGGTTTTACATCTGCAGGTATTTTTCCCAGTGTGTTTGGGAATGTTTTAATACTTAGACCACATTTCAAAGCTGAATGGAATCTGGTAGCATTTACCTTACTTGCTGAATATACTAAAATCCAGTAATATTTAACTGCTTTGATAGTGTATATTCTAGACTATAGCCTCTTAACTGCCAACTTGTTTTCCTAGTGAGAAAAGATAGAATATAAGAATGTGTGCATTAACTGCTGGTTAAATTGTACAAAAGGCTGTGGTAAACCTCCCACTTCTCCTATTTGCTGTACATAAGGTCTCTATGCTATATATTCAATACAATACTGGGTGATAGAGAATCTTTTCATTACAGTTAACCCATGTACAACAGTAAGATTTCTGTAAAAAAAAAGATTTTGATACCACCTTGGTTTTTGGTTGAACAAAACAGTGCCTTGAGAAATTAAAAAGGAAAAAAGATAAAAAAGAATCTGCTCAAGTTGAGTATTAGTGTGGCTGTGGATGGATCAGCAAATGATGACAATAAGACAAACCTGGGGAGCTCTGGAAGCTGCTGCTATAGTTCACCAGCTGAACTGGTGCCATGTTTTCCTGTCTATAGGCATCCTGGTTGTAGGAAATGAGGGAATTTCTTACCACTTCACAATTCAGCAAGCAAAGGGTGAGCTTCCAGCAGTGAAGGACACAAAAGAAATCACTGCAGTTGTTGTACAACGTGGGCATTTTAAGTAGACTGTTCTAGGCCAAATCTTTCCCCGAAGGGAAGTCTTTGGAGTTGCTGAAGCTGTGTAAGGCTGCTAAGCAATCCTTTTGGGTGAGTAAAGTGCCACACTCGGGGCTTTAAAATGTGGTTCAGCTGTGAAAATCTCTCACAGAGGACTGAATGTTCAAGGTTTGTACTACAACATCTATATATTTTATTTTTGAAGAATGAAGCAGGAAGTATTTCCAAGCCCGGTAGGAAAGGCATAATAATCTCCCATCTGGTTTCCTTTGCACATTCCGGTTTTCACAGAAGGAAAATACAGGTGTGTGGGCTCAGAGGGGTCCAGGAGTCCTCTGAGAAGAGGGCTTGAAAATACCTTGTGGTTTATTGTAGCGAGTAAGTCGAAGTGCAGGAGAAAGGCTGAGAAGTGGCAAAGAATTGGTTAATCCTGAAATGTAAAGCACATGGAAAATCTGGACTATGATTCTGATTTTCAGAAAATATTTTTCTTCTTCCCCACCTTTCTCCCAGATTAGGTGTACACATTTTTCTTCATAGTTTTTCTTCAGCTTTTAAATCCAGATGTACAATGCTCTGAAATGAATGCATTTATGTGCTGTGCTGTAATAAGATAATATTTGCCTGTACAGAGTTTCATAATGCAAACCTCTATGGGAAAAGGTACCTCAAGAGTTCCAGCAGGAACTTTGCCTTGTTCTGTTTTGGGAAAAAGGTAAACATTTGTGCTCGATTCCATTTACTCCAGTGCTTTCCTGTCATCTTGAAAGGTTCAGAGGAGTTCTGTCCTATTGGAACTGGTTTTGAAAGATTAAGATTTCAACACTGTAATCTTCCCTATACCACAGTGCTGAATGGATTCAGCAAAGCACTTAAACACACACATTAAATTGAAGTTTAAATGAAGTTGCACCAAATGCAGTTTACATTTGTGTTTGTTTAAAATGTGTTTGAGGACCCATTAGCACATTCATCCTTTCAGGAAACCTATATTAGACACCAGATGAAATTAATTACATCTAGTTTTTATATAACCTTAACATGCACAGGGATCTCTGTCCATTGGTTTTTGGGTTTAATGATCAGAATAGAAAATTAAAATGTAGCGAAGTATTTAGGAAACTATTATTATGACTGCATCAAGATAATCATGCAAGTAAAAGGCTTTAATAATAGTGAAAGAACATGCTCTGTAAATTTTAGAGTCTGTATGTTACGTTTTCAGCTGTCAGATACCCAGAAGCTGGTAGTACCATTCGGTTTTGCTTCTCTGCTCACTTAAGTCTATCATCAGACAAACATTTAAAGAAAGATTGATCTCCAACTTCCTCTTACATTTGAATTAATATTTAACTGAAGGGGGGCAGAAAACTGAGTAGACTGATTTAATAGAATTCATCATCCTTTTCAGATATTTGTAGCACCTTCTCAGTTAGGAAAGAGCTCCTGTCTCTATGAAATAAACTTGCAGAGGAGGAGAATGTCTCCTTAGTAGGCAGTGTAGGGCTGTTCTTCCTTGGTTTACAAAGGAGACATAGTTTTATTGATTCAATTTTTTTTTAACTCTCTTTTGAGTAGTTACTGTAAAATTTTAGCCTTAGTGAAACTAAAGCTTGTTTTAGCTTGGCATGATAGCACTCATTTTTAAAATATTGGCTTCATTGAGGATGCATCTCAATATCATCTCTTAACTGTCTAAGTTCTTATACTCTGGTCCTTCCATACATAATGGAGAGGCTCTTTCAGACAGTGATTTAAAACCTACTTTTAGAAATATAAATTATTCAATATTACCTAAAAAAAGAGAATAACTTAAAAAATAAAACAATAATATTCAGGAAATTCTGGTAAAGGAATAGACAAAGCAAAAATGCTAGTGCATGGATATAAAATTTAATACCATGGATTGTCTGATATAAGAGATATATATGAATGTGGGACTGTCATTTAATATTTCCCAAATCAAATTGAAAAGGTAAAAGTTAAAAGTGATTGTTCTAGTAGTGTGTGCTGGCTAAAATTGAAAAAGGTGCTTCAGTATTTTGAACTTTGAAGATGAATGTTTCCTGAAATGTCACAGTTCCATTACATATGGCTCATAACCTTTAAATGTGGCTACAGTAAACCAAAATGTATTTCAGATTCAACACACTAATCCTTGATGAGAGATGTGCAGAGCTGTCATTTTCTCTGAGCATTCAGATATGGTCACTGGGGTGTCCACGGGTCTGTTCCCCAGAGATACTCTGCCTTTTAGCAGGTAAACAGATCTTTTTTCCCCCCTAAGGAAACTTAGAAAAATCCATCCTCAAAACAAAGCAGCTCCATACAATCTGCAGTGCTACCCTCTTGTTTCTGTTAAACTTTCAAGAGCTAAGAAACCATTTTTACAATGCTGCCATAAAACTTTGCCTTTATTTGTTTGTAGTTTTTTTTAAACATCTTTGGTAAACATTGTCAGTGAAGCTGCATGTTTTCACCCAAGTGCCATCTGGAACCGTCCATCTTTCAACCTGACTGTTTAAAAATGAGGAGACTCAGCCAAGAAATCTATTTTCTCTGCTGGTTTGAAAATTCCTGCATAATATGTGCTAGCCTGCATACCCCCAACCTTTCTTAGTATTTTGGAAGAGTAGCTTTTCTGATGAGTTTATTATTTGCCAAGTGTTCTCTGTGCATATATAGGTCATTGCATAACATAGCACTGAAGCTATATTACTTTGGGGGGACAGAAGCATTTCCAGAAATATTTTTAAAAGAACAAAGACAAATTGTTCAGAGGCGGAAATTTAACAGCAGTTGGATTCGTCTGCCCCTATGACTCTTTTTCTATAAATTGTGATAACCATTTCTGAGGGAGGAAGGAAGTTGAATGCATTCAAGAGAAACATCTGTGCTAAACATCCAGGGGCTTTGGCACCTGAGCAGTGAAGTCCCGTAATATGAATAGACCTAGGCTGGTGGAGAGAATAGGGAGAGCAAAAGCGAGAAATCTTCTGGGTTGACATTTTAAGAGGTGGAGAAAAAACCTCAGTGACACAAAGGGAGTCACCCACCACGTCCCATCAGCCAGTCCCGGAGCAGCAGCTGCCTTGGCAAGGTAACTGCAACTCCTCCCTATGCTATAGTGGTGCTGGGACTCTGGGATGTCCCCAACTGTCCCCTCCCAGCCTCCTGCCCACCCCCCACCCTGCTTGCTGGGGGACAGAGTGGGAACTGGAGAAAGCCTTGACAGGATGCCAGCAGTGCTCAGCACCAGCTGGAACACTGGTGCATTATCCAGCCTGGTCTAGTCACAACCCAAAACCTCAGCATGATATGGGCTGCCATGAAACATTAACCCAGGCCTGGCCAAAGCCAGTACTGAACTAATCCAGGAGGAGCTGTGGAAGAGAGACTCACTAAGGCAGCTGTTACAAGGGAAAATGTGTTTATTTCAGCAATTTATATTTAGTTTAAATCTCTTGGATTTTGGGGGTGATATTGTCCTATTAGGAGGGCTGATGATTGAGCTCAGATGATGAGTGGTTTATTGAACATGACCTAATTATAATGAGGGGAATGGGAAATATTTTCTGACAGGCTCAGAAAAGCTCTGTGGGAAAGAGCTACCCAAGGCTGTCTTGGTGTGACAGGAGGGGATGAATGGAAATTAACTCTTGAGAGAGGGGTTCAGGCACTTGGGCATTTGGATGATGGGTGCTGTATGGAACCCAGATAGAACAGTTCAGCTGTGTTTGAACACAGTGAAGGATTAAATCCCTTTCAGAGCAGCAGCATGATTTTGAGTTTCTTTGGAGTGCCCTGCAGTGAGTGAGTTTATATCTCTCAAAGACAGACAGATAAATTAGTGCCCACAGTAGTTTTCTCAACTGGATTTGAGTTTGTAGTAGTTCAGATTCCTTCCACAAAAATGAGCGATTACCCATTACCTCAGCAACCCCAAAGGACTGTGCTCTGTTTTTGAATACGAGGTTCCATGGGCTGCACAGTTCAGCACTTATTTCAAATACCCTGAAATATGTCAGTAATCAGTGGTGGACGATGTGATCTTCCACTGAGTCCCACACATGATACACATTTCCTACTGGCAGCATGATAATAACACTGATGGCAAATGGCCCCAAAGCCCTGGGAGCTGGACCGAGGGAGGAGTGAAAAGCAGCGGATGTTTTGGGGTTCTTTTGCTGCCAGCTCTGAGGGTGTAACACAGCTGAGGAGCTGCAGGAAAGGAGCAGGAGGCACTTTCGGTAAAACTGCTGCTTGGTTTTCTTGGCCTCTATTGTTTATCAGCTAAAGCTGTAAAACCTATAATCGCCCAAAGGAATTACAGTCTTAGTCTTAAGCTCTCAAGATCTCTAGGTTTAGAAGCTTTTCAACTGATTTCAAGAATGTGACTGGGGGAAATAATATAATACATAAGAGACTATAATTCTGGAGTCATTTGGGGGAGAGAATACAGCAAAATTGATAGCAAATGTCCCCTCCTTTATTTTTTTAAGAATACAGTGTTCATAATACCTTGACTTTTAACCTGTAGAATTGATATTACTGTAGGCATCACTAACATGGCAAACAAATGCATTTTTTCTTTTTGTCCTGATTTTATGATAATGATATAGCTATAACAAAACCAACTGCACAGAATAACTGCAGATTTTGAAGAGTATTTTGATCAGTTTTAATATTTTGAAAAGCAAAAGCTGGAATTTCTGGAGAGCTGCACTGTAAGTTCTCACAAAAGGGTATTTAATTTATCAATTATGGACATTTTAAAGCTCCTACAGACCTGTAATTGAATGCATTTCTAGAAGCTACTGTATTACGATTATGATTACTATAATGTTATTGTGATGGCTTGATTTCTGTGTCACAAAACTTTGGTTTCAATTGTTGCCCATGTAAGATTATATGAAATTAAATGGCAATTTAAATATTGATTCTGATAATTTTAAATATGGATTCAGGGAAAGTAAGGCTGGAAGAAGTGATAAATACAGATTTCCAAAAGCATTCTTATTGTGGAGCACAAAATTTTATCTTTCTCAATTTTTTTTTATATTTGTTGACTGGAAAAAATATATTTTTTAGCTAGGAGAAACAAGTAGTTTCTTAAGGTCTTATGTGAATTAAACATGTTTTCTCTGGACTGTGTTGTACCCTCAGCCTCCTGAAGCTAGTTTCGCTTGTTTTCCATCCCCCCACTGGGCAAGAACAGAGTGCTGGGGTTTGGAGAGAAGACTGCTGACCCTCCAATGGTTGCTGACGAGCAAATATCTTTAGTTTTTGATTCTGCTTATCTTCCCTTTTGGGATTTACTAATTTGGGTCTCTCTTCTCTACAAACCCAAGTTAACAAGAAATCTTAAGAAGTACTGTTAAGTTTGAAGCCACAGCTCCTTCACAAAATTAAATCACTATTTTCCCACCAAGTGTGGAAAGGATGGCTCGGTGCTGTATTTGGTTGACAGTTTGCATTTTGCCTGAGCTTTAGGTGTCTTATGACATCTAGGGAACCAAATGTGATGCTCTGTTATTTTACTGAACTGACTTAAAATGCATCCTTTTAACCTCATGGGGAGATTAGCTCAGTATGTTTTATAAACTGGACATTATTTCTATTCAAGCAGTAGGGAAGCTCAAATATTTTAGTCAGCATTTGGAGCAATACTTTTGCCTTTTCTTGTGGTACTTTGATTTTTTTCTTATCCTAGATCTGTAAATATTTTTTTTCTCTGAACAGGTAATTAGTTTTGGGTAATATGTTAGAATAGATTTTCCTCCCCTAGTGTATAAAATGAGTTCTTCATGGTCCTGTATTAGAAGTGTTACAGCTTCTCTGCAAAAATCACATTCTGTAAGAAGTTATTAGCAGTAGGAAACTAAGCTAAGGTGCCAAATAACCCAACTGTACTTTTCACAGTAATGAGTAATCTGTGCTTCTTTTCCTAATGCCTTGACTAAAAAGGCTTGTTTAGTGTGTGTGCTTCACACTGTAATATAGTGCTTCATTTCCCTCATAATTTCTGGAGCTGGGAGCTGAAGTAATGGTTTTCTGGGCCTTAGCACACTGCTTGATCTTGCAAAGTCTATTTCATGGTCTGCTAGATCCTAATGGAGATTGTTGGTAATGAGATAACATTTATTTATATAAAAGAAAATTTACTGCCAACTGCCTAAAACTTGCAAGCAATTGAAGTAATGAGTTAAGTTTTTAGTATATTTTATCACTAGGTGAGGAAATACACAGAAGTCACAGTTTCAACTCCCTAGAATGCCCAAACTACTATATAGGTCAGGGTACCAAGACGCAGTGTCTTTGCAAACTCTTAAATGAGGTGGTATATTAATGGTTCTGTTGGAGATACAGTTATGTCTGGAGCTTCTGCTTCCCCAGCAATTAAATAATTTGGAAACAAATGTTACACCTCCTTCGGTGAAATCAGATATTATGTGCATCTGTTAATGTAATCAATCTTAGAGCTGAAGCACATGCAAAAAAGTGGGGAACTTGTGCAGCTGCTCTTGAGAGGCTTTGAGGGTGACCTTGGTATCAGCTGTGCTAATGGCATTTCTAGCAGAGGCTCTGCGGGAGACTTTTGCCTAGAGCCACACTGTGGGTTATCCTCGCACTGGAGATTGCATAATTGTTCAAGAGAAGAGGGGAAAATTGCCATTCTAAGTTCCCAAGTGAGATCTACAGTGCACCAGTGAAGGCCAAATGGGTAAGTCTAGCATGGCAATATAGATGCTGTGCAAACCAAAGAGAATCAAAAGATCATTCCCCTCCAAGAGCTCGTGTGCAGTGCTCACTATCTCAGCTTTAACTTATGGGATGTGTTGTTTTAGTATGCACACAGAGCTTTATTTTCAAGTGGTGGCGATGTGGAGGCCCCGTTTCAGATATTTTGAGGAGGTTTTTTTTAGATATTGCTTGTTTTTGGATGGTGAATATTTTCTAGTCAGAGAGATTTCTGATTTGAGAATCATCAAAATTGCATTCCTTTTGCAATCATGAAACAAATTATAAACAATGAAGCACTCAAAAATCTGTCAGCCTATGTCTGCATTTACAATAGAGGGGAAAGAATATTGAGAAAGATCTCTGTTGCTCACAAGGTTAGTAATTGGATTATATATTGATTTGAAGTTCAATTCAGTATCTGTAGAACAGAGTAATACTCAGAGTAATGAGTTCAGAGGTTTCATGAGTTCAAGTTTGAAGTAGTGAAGCCATGGTTTAATTTTGTAGGTCATATCAAATCTGTGCCAATAATTCTTTAGAGGATGGCACATTATGTGTGCACCTACTACTTTTAAAGGCTAGAGACTCTTAAAAATGTCTATTAGCTCTGTTTTAATAAAACCTTCCTATCCCAAGTGTTGGAGACACTGATGATTAAGATTTCAAGTGTAGTGGCCTCAGGCATTGTATCTAACTTTCAGAAACCTTTCCAAGTTATCTAAAATAATAACAACTTCTTCACTTTTTACTTTCTTCTTAAAAAATTCAGGATCTCAGGGCTTTATAAGGCTATGAAGTTGGCAAACTTTACTGCACAAGAAGGTTTATCGAGCAATTTAAGTTTTACAAGCAAAGCTTATTAGGTGGCTTAAGATATGTGTGTTACCTTTTCATTTGAATTTCTACAATGCACAACCAATGTGGAAAATATCTTATAAGAGGTTGCAAGAGAAAGTTTTTAACAGTAAGAAGGTGGGGCAAAAACTGGCAAGCTTTGCTAGTGTTGTGGGAGGTGAGATTTTAGGTTTTGCAGTTTTCAGGTTTTGCTTTGTCTTGTTCTTTGTAAGTGGTGATAGGTTGAAGTTATGGAGTTTTGTTTTATTTTGTTTTTCATGGAGCGAGCGTATGTTTGGGTTGGGTTTTTTTGTCCCTACTTGGTTAGTTAAGAGAGAGAGAAATTGTGCTTTCAGTGTTGGGGGTTGAGGAGGTTTTCTTTTTGTGTGTGTATGTGTTCTTTTCTTCTCCTCTCAAAGGAATTTTTCCCCATGTTAAGGGGCGATTGCTGGGGTACTTAAGAGAAACAAAGGACCTAGCCAGCCACAAGGGAGGGGCCCAATTGTCCCTTTTTTTTTTTTTTTGCTTTTCCTTGTTGTACATATGTATATATATATAAGTAAAGACCTGTTATTCCTATTTCTTATATATTTGCCTCAAAGCCCCTCATTTTCAAAATTATAATAGTTCGGGAGGAAAGGGGTTACATTTTTTCCATGCCGGGGTGGGAGGGGGACTCCTGCCTTCCTTAGTAGACACCTGTCCAAACCAGGACATTCAGTTATACTGATATGAATCTAGAATAACTAAATATTCATGTGCTGTTAGTCTAGACTAGATGGGACAGAAAACCAGAACCTAGATACAGTATTTGTTGATGAGCAGGATGGAGATGAGACTTTAGAGAGCAAGATCTTAATTCATGTCCAAATACTTCTGATACTACTGATACTAAATTCAGGTTTATGTTTCAGAAAAGGTTTTAAATACTGGTTCAGGCAATAAGTATAAGGAAAGGAATCTTCTTTGATCTGCACATATGCTACTGGGAGAAGTAACTTTTGCTCCTTCCCTACCTTTGTAGCTGCGAAAAGCCGACCAAACACAGAAGAAAGTTTCCAGAAAGCAGCTGAGCCTGCAGGTTCAACTCTCCCTGCGGCACCCTCAGATGTGTAGTCCTGCCATCGTCCTCACTCAGGCACTGGCAAACCTGCAGTTGTTTGGGCAGTCACGCCATGCAGCTGAACTGAAAACTCGTGAGGAAAAACAAGCTTTCCAGCTCCAGGATTTCTGAATCAGCTCCATGAACCAGTTCACTTGGTGGTTACATGCCAGGTTTTTTTTCATTGCTGGGAAAAATGCTGAGAGGGGTTGGGTGGGGCTGGGGTAGGACACAGGATGCTCCTGGAGATGGCCTGAGTGAGCACGGATGGTCAGCTGGGAGCTTAATGTTATTTGTGATGGAGGATATGTTAGTGATTCCTAAAACCAGCAACAGTGTGTGCTCTGTGCCCAGAGTGGCTGGCTGCTGAACTGGGATGGCAGGGTGGCTCTGGAAGCAACATGTGGTTGGCACTCGTCCCTGTCCCCAGAATGGCTTCTTCCTCTGAGGGTAGGATTTTACACTGAGGATAGAATTTTACCCTGCATAATGAAAAGCACAATTAAAACTGCACATCAGCTAAGTAGTTCACTTTTTTTGAATGTAGGTTAATGCCAGAGCAGATTTATTTCGTGTTAGTTTTTCTTCTGAATTTATAAAAGGATCAGAACTTTCTGTTCTCTGGGCATGTCAGTCAACCAATATAAAGCACAGAAAACTGATGAATAAACACTACAATCAGTGTAGAAAGAAAACAAGAAGCAATCAGCCAATATCTCACTGAGTAACTGTGCAGAGCCAATGATTAACAGTAATGACCTGTCCCTGTGGCATAGTTGGCCTTCAGCACTTTTAAGTCACAGTACCCGAATCCCTCACAGCACATCCTTGGGTCAGACTGGGCTACTTCAAGTCAGTAAGGCAAAGCCATAGTAAGAGTGCTGAAGTAGCTTATTTTTACAGAGCAGGGCTGGCCTCGGGGCATTAACTGCTTTCAGCTGCCTCAGTGTTTTTGGGGGCCAGAGTCAGCCTCTCAGCAAGGCAGGTGGCAGATCTGACAGGGCTTAGGTCAGAAAGTACACCTTAGAAAACTGCACGTCTCTCCTGCTTGCTTTGAAACACCCATGGAATGTGTTCATGTCACCCGCTTGCTTGCACTCTACAAAAATTCCCTCTGAGTTGCTGTCTTGTCCTGTTTCATTCTGAAGATGGATATGTGCCCTCTCTTAAAGGCTTGTAGAAGCTGACCAGACACTGCAGAAGGTAATGTGAATAGCAATTAATAAGTCATATGAGGAAGAGGTGTCATTTTGCTCACCAAAAACAAGCATGACATTCTAAGCACATGGGGTCACCAACAGAGGAAATGCCACGTGTCCTGCCAAAGAGGTACAGACGTGCCACTGGCATCACAGAATCACTTAGGCTGTAGCTGAAACCCATTCTAGCATTGCAACAGCCAAGGCTCTCATCCACGCTTGTGGCTTTTGGAACAACAAATGACATTTGAGATTCTGAGTTTGTTTCTCACATCACTGTGACAGAGCCATCATCACCATGACAGCCAGCCCCAGACAGCAGCACAAACCTGTCACAGCAGCAGAGACTGCACAGGCTCAATTTTGGATGCCTAAAGGGGAGTGCTTCCCAAGGGTTACTTGCAGGACATTCTCCACTCCAATATCAGCCAATGCTCCAATGTGCATCTAAGGTACTACACTGACATCAAATTATTGCATTTCCAGTTTCAGCTGGATAAATAACTATTTACTTTCTGTGAGAGGTTGCTATCATTAAATGGTCCCTGTATTCAACACTGCTTTGCAAAAACTGCTTCACAGTAGCAGATTACTAACTGTAGATCCATAAAACTATTCTTAATTTTCCCTCACGAAAGGTATTAGAAACTGTAAATGATGAATCATTTCTCATATATTGGGATTTTTTTTTTATTTTAAGAAAGTGGCTCAAATAGAGTATAAAATCAGTAGGTCAGATCATACCGAAATGGTAGACTAACAGCTCTAGCAACTACGAAGGTGTTGCATTGTTTAAAATGTTAAGTATATATTTTGTATCAGAAATAGGGGCTTTTCAAAGTCACAAAAATTTCTATTTTAATTAGATAGGAAAAAAAGAACTTTGTATGAAAAGAGCATGTTCTAGGAACTACAGTACTTTGATCATTACACCTTCTACTAAAATACTGCATAATAGAAATTTCTTTAATAAAAATTACATAATTTTAAAAATAATCAGTTTAGGTTGATTTTGAGCTCAGAAAAACACACTAGTGCTGAGAAACAGATGAAATTACAAAGCTGTATAAGAAAATAACCAGTATGGTCGAATATTATTAAGAATTATTTTAATCTATTATGCATTGCCAAGAACTGAGAGCTTGAGAGAAAGTTGTCACAAAGATGGGATGTAGAACAAGTGGTAGCTGAAATTAAGACAGTTAAACAAAAATCTATGCAAACCAGAACTACAATGAGAATTCTACAATGATATCTATGCGTGTGAAACCCAAATTGAAGGTTATGGATGAGCTTGAAACCAACAGATCTGGGACTGATGTAATTATTGTGCTGAGCTATTACTGCAAACTCTTCATTCAGCTGAGCTTTCCAGGGTACCACATGTAATGAAGTTTAGAGGCTCTTACTTAATTTAAAGCTGCTCATAGAGGTCAATGCCTCTTGGCAATGCTGCCAAGTCTTGTTGAGTCTTAAAAGGGAGCAGCAGGCTTTAGGCTTGAGGTGCTAGATGTGGGTAGCTTCAGTGGATTCCGATGGATTCAGAGGTGTTGTTGATGTGTAGAAGGAAGGTAGATAGACGGTGTCTCACGATGCCTGGGGGTGTGAGTAGGTGAGGTACACACAGCCTCCAGCTGAGCAGGGTAATCTGGATGTTTGTGCATCTGAGGACAGTGCCTGACCAAGGTGCAGCTGTGCAATGTCCCTCTCTTGCTACTTGGATTCAGTGCTCTGCTGCAATTCCCCACAGTGCCTAGCATGGAATTAAGAGCATTTGATACATTGAGGAGGTTTGCACCTTTTATAATTCTTGTCCTATTATGCCTGGACAGATAACTGCGTTAAACTTCACTCCGTTCCATTCCAATGTCTCCATTATCACCTTATACATTCTCTTCATGATAATTCCTAAATTTGTCAGTGGATTTTAAGGCCTTCCCACTCAGGAGACTATACTTCTGTCCAGATACTCAGCTTGCAGAGTTGGTCTGTGTTTTAATGGTGTAATAAATCCCAATTTAGCACTCCCTCTTAGTACTGAAAAAATTCCTATGGGCAAATGGCAAAAATGCTGACTTCGTGTAAAACCTGTGCATGTTCTGGTAAGTTTTTAAATTATTGACAAGTTAACATTGTACCAGTTCACTTATGCTGAACAGGTATTATTTGTCTTTTGTAGCCAGAGTAACATTCCATAAAAGCTTAAGGCAGCCTAAATTTCAGAATTGCTGCTTTGGCTAACTTGGAAAATGCACCCGTATGGATCCAGGTTCAGGTCCACAGGCTTTGGCCTAATGACAGTGACTGTGAGAGAACACTTCCAGCACCTTGTATGGCAAGGACTGTAAACAATGCTGTGAACAGTGGATACACTGGAAGCTGAAATGACTCTCATAATTTTATGACAATAATTATTGACCTATTTTTATGTAAAAATTGTTGCAATGAAATTTTGACATAATTTTAGAAGCCCCTAAAAGTGTTGTTTGCCCCTCAAGTAATATGGGAAATAACAGAACTAATTTTAAAGTGTTTTGAAGCAAAAACACAAAAATAGTGTTTCTATTGAGAGGGAAATAAAAAGATATTTAGGAATGGTTACAAAAGCAAAGATCACCAGTGCACATTGGTTTAAAAGTAAGTCACTCTTTCTGAGCATAAGGAGAGGTGAATTTGGGACTAGTGTTTACACAAGGTCCCAGTTTACCTTTGAAAATTGTATTGCTGCAGCTGGCTGGAAATTGGCTTCTTCTGTGTGTCCACGTGTTTTTAAATGATAGATACGAAAACGAATTTTTAGGCCACTGTGAAATACTGATGCTTATGGCAGACAGTCATTTCTAGAGATGCGTTTTCCTCACTATTAATGGACTTGTATAAACCTTACACCTTGAAGAACTGGTCCTGCTCTAGTTGCCCTTGTCACATTTTCCTCCCTGGTATAATTTAGCTGTGTAGCCTAGCTGCAGTACTGAGGTTTCTGGTTTTTTTTCTATTTCATGTAGAAGTGTGAATGTTCTACAAAAATGTGACCATGCATGACTCCCTTGCCAAAAAGAGAAGAGGCCAGGTTACGTTCATTTTGTTTGGAGGAAGAAGTAGTCCGGGGAAATAAAACAAGCCTTTCTAAAGTGAGATTCTGGAAAACAAGACGCAGCAAGTTGTTAGACTTCATGTTTGGCTACAGTGACGTAAGAGACCTCTGCAGGGCAGGGGAAGTTCAGATATTCCTGCCTTTGGCTCCTCCTAATTGCTAAACTGCTTTATGTTCATCAGAATTTGCTGGCGGTGAGACGCTGCCAGATTTGACAGAAATAACCAGAAACCTGACGTGAAGAGTGAGAAGTCTGTAATATGGACTTGTTGTAATGACTAATGAAATCAGAATGAAGGCTGAATGACATTGACCCCTGTATGTAAACACTAGTGGGTCAAAATCTGAACACTACTGCACCCTAGGAAAATGCAGTTATATTTAGGAGAAAGGAGAGCAAAAAAAGCCTGAATTGTTCCTGTCAAGTCACATTTCTCTTACTGATGTTTACTCTTTCACTGCTGTCTCTTCAGCTTTTCCTTTTTTATGCCTTTCCTTCTAAGCCTTGACAAGATAGGCCATATTGTTACACTGACACATTAGTATAGAATAAGAAACGTAAGAAAGCATTGTGTGGAAATAGTTGTCAGCACAACTTTTCTCATATTCTTCTAGACTTTTAGTTAAAATATTAGGTACTGGAAGCTTTTTTCTATCTCTTACCTCGTAATTTAAATACCAGTTTACCCTCTGGGGCCACTGCACCAGTTTTCTGTAGCTGGTCCTTTTCTCATTTCCTGACTTCTCTTTCACACTTGGACACTTGCATAAAAGAAAAATCAGCAGTGCTGCCTGTAAGGGTTGTCCTGAATTGTCCTTCACTTGTCTGCCTTCGATGGCATGTGCTGGTGCAACAGGGGACACATGGGGGATGCATAGGGGATACACTGTGGGGCTGCTGAATGAATAACTGGATTTCATACAAGTTATTTCTTCATGATACTGCCTGCTCATGTGCTCAGCTTAGTTTTAGGAAAAGCCATCTAGTCATAGTGACATTCAAGCACATATTCAGTACTTTACTGAGTCAGAGTTTCAGTGATCTGTTTTTGGATTTTTTTCTAAATTATAGCAAATTATATAAATTACTTACGCATGGCTTTGGAGCATAAGTCACTTTTTTGAGATGCTAGCCTTGTAAAATAAACAAGACAAAACCCAGAGGGAAGAAAACCCACAATCCTTTTCTACATTTTAAGCACAGGATTCTACTGCAGCCAAACTGTCTTCTTCCAATAAAAACCTCTACAATGAGTTCAAGTATATGTTTTTCATTTTTGCCTAACTTCATCTTGGTCTCTTGGAGAACTTGGAGTTCACACCCCTTATTGGAAAACTTTTAAACCTTGTGGTAGAACGGCACAAGGCTGCAGGCCAGGAGATCTGAACACAGCTCTTGCATCTCTTGTAGGCCAAGAAAATGTACTTTCACATCAGGCTTTTTATCCAGGATGGAAGTGGATTTGAAGTCAAAATGACATTCTTGAAAGTTTCTCTCCTTGCAGGAGGCTCTGTAGGCTCTGTTCTTGTCTGGGTGCTGAACTCTGAGTTGCAGTGAAGTTGTGAGCACAGCCCCAGTGTTTCACTGAGAGGTTTGGGATTGAGCACACACTTATTGAACAGCGTTTACTCACTTGGCAGTGTTGCCAGTCAAGGATCATCCCATGCCAATACTTGCCTTTTATGCTAAAAAATTATGACTAAACAGTTCTACTTCTGACTCTGACTTTTCCCCGGTAACCAAAATGAGAATACTTTAAAATCCTTATCAATATAATGAATCTCATTCTCATATAAAGCAGGCTTTTATTAGAAAACTGTAGTCATATGTCTTTTCTTACTCAAGGCTGATGGTTCTGCAAGTACAGACAAGATGAATGTGCTTCATTCTGCCTGGGATTCTGTGTATTCCTTATTTCTCACAGCTCCTTCCCCTTTAGGATGGACATTGGTTTAATCAGAGGAGTCCTGCCAGTCATACTTACTTATTTTTGGTGACATAACCTTGGCTAGTAATTAATTATGTTCTGAATTTGTTACTGAGTTCAGGTTCAGGACATATATTAAAATATATTCTTATCTTATATCACATACTGTGCTTATACCCTAGTGAAACATGCATGATTGTCTCTAGTAGTCTGATATTTGTGGCAGAATTCTTTGAGGATTTAAGGTTAGGATCCTTGTCAGCTCCTGGACTAATGGCATGTTATCTGAGAGAACTGCTCAGCAGCTTATAATATCAATGCTTTCTGTTCTTTTTATCCTCAAATCCCTACATATTGCATAAGGTAAATATTCTAGTTCTCATCCTTTGGGAGAACAAACAGATGAACAGCAGCAATGCCATTTGCAAAAAAGTAGCACCTTTCTGGCTGTCTCAAGCCTGGAAGTCACATTAAGTCCTTGTTCCCCCTTTATTTGGTAGAAGAATTCCCTGTGCTTATTGGTGCAGTGCTGCAAAAGATGCAGCACTAATACTGTCCTTATTTTCTGCCCTCCATTTAGTCAGGGATTTACCAGTCTGGCAGGAGCTGCTTTCCTTCTAACTGCAAGTAGACTGCAGTCTTCACAGGAGAGTAAATGCCTTTTTAGTCTTCTGTGGGAGTTTTTTCAGTTTCCAACCTATGAATAAAAACATTAGTTGGGAAAATGAAAGATTTTCTTATCGATAAGACATGAAATTAGGCTCTTCTTTGATCTTTGCTGGAAACCACCATATACATAGGTTTCTCTGTTCAGAGAAATTAGAAGATTATTTGAATTAAACATCTCGAAAATAAAACAAAAGCCATGACCATTTTTTCTGGGAAATAATGGTGTCACATTATGCTTTATCAGTATAGTTTAGCTATGCATTATATAGAAAATAAAACCTTTTAAGGGATCTTGTGAGGAATAATTAAATAGATGAAAAGTGGCATTGTTGAAAATATTCAGCAGAGCTTTTTGTCAGTTGTGGGCAGATCCAAAACCTATTGAAGTCAGTGAAAGGCCTTACAGTGATTTAAGCTGGCCTTCCTAGCCCCTAGTAGAACCACAAGTGTGCTGCATGGAGACTGCTGTGTTGTTTTTCTCTACTATGTCAAATAGTAGGTGAATATTTTTAAGTCAGAGCAAGAATCAAAGAAGTTTATAAACCAAATCTCACTATCAGATATGACAATGCCAGATTGTGGGTGGATTTGGATGTCTAAAGACTGGCTGAAGAACACATTGGGCTTTCCCAAATCATGCAAATGCTTTCCTGCATGTTCCAGTGGGCTGCAGATCTGTGCACTGAATGCTGGCAGTACATTCAAAATTTGGCTCCAACATAAATGTCAATTTCATTTAAAAAAAGATGTTTAGGCCTTAAGACACTGAGGTGCCATTGCAAATGCTACCAAGGGAAGCAACTTCTCATACTAGAATATTTTTAGATTATCAGTAACTGCAATATGCAAATTTCAGTCAGACCAAGACCCTGTCTCAGTTATGAGTGGTCAGCAATGATTCTGGAATTTATGAATATAAAGTAATATGATTTATAAATCATGCCAAGCAGAAATTTTTTCTTCTACTTTGTTATATATAATTATTATCCTGAATGAATTATGCTTTAAGAAAAATATTAAATATTTTATAAGGTCTTGGAAAAAGGCTGCAAAAAATATTAATGAGAAAAATGCCAGTGCCATGAGAAAATAGAAAACTTGCAACTTGATACTTGAAGCAGAATAAATTGTT
>VYZQ01064521.1:1797-18925 GCA_013400655.1 Mystacornis crossleyi | reverse complement strand
TGATCCTTGTGGGTTTCTTCCAACTCAGGGCATTCTATGAAATAACACAGAGAATAAAAATAATTTCCCTAAGAATATTTTTTTGTTATCAAAGAACTGGTGGGGTTTTTTTCCACATCATTCCTGCAGCTGAGCAAAAATTTTAGGAAGCCAACACTTGTGATGCCAAAAAAAGAAAATAAAAAATGCTATGGAAGAGATGCAAGGGATTTGATTTATCTGGCTTACTGAAATAAGACTACAGCTGTATTCCTCTTATTTAATCTTGCAATCTTCCCTGTCTAATTTCGTCACCAGACAAACCCCTTGACTTTGTCCTTTTATCTGTGGTTATCTACATTTGCCTGGGATGGTATCAAAGGCACAGAATGAGATTTTGGTTTCTCTGTGTGTTGTGTAAATCCTGTCCATGCAAGGCTTTGCTTATACAATATAACTATACTGTATATGTGAGTTACATCAAACCACTTTGCAAAGCAAAACAATTCTGCTTTCAGTTATTTTAGCCATGATATTCTGTTAATCCTTCTGGAAATGCAGTATGGACTATAAAAAAGAAAATTAACTTTCTTATAGAAATTTAAGCTTTCCTGCAGAAATCTTTCTTGAAACATGCAATCTTTATTAAATTCCTTTGACCAACTTAAAATTGCACAGAAACGACCTCAGTTATTAAGTATTTCATGTAAAGGGGATTATTCCACCTCTTTGTCTTAAAGTCTTCTGTGTCTTAATTTTGTCTTAAACCCTTCTAAAGATTTCTATTCGTTCCAGTCCTATTAAATTTTAAGGGACTCTTTTCTTCTGTGACAGAATGAGCTGTATAGACGGTTAGCTGCTCGTCGTGCAAATTTCCTTCTGTGGAACTGTTGCTCAGTAGGACACCACTTTCCAGAGCTTGTTTCATTCATTCACACCGCTCCCCAAAAAGCCTCACATTAGTAAGGTTCAACAAGCACTTCCCGTTCTCCTCTCTTCATGGTTGATCACATCCAAATTTGCATCATTAGACATTGTCTCTCTCTTATTTACACAGGAGTGAGGCACAGAACGGCAGGGTTAATGAATCCTGATTAACTTTGTCTTCACTGATTTGGAAGGAAATGTCTAATAATGGGATTTCTTTTTTTTTTTTTAATTATTATTTTTATCTCTATATGCAACTACTATAACTGGGTAGAGAACAGTTTAGACCTGATCTTCTGATATGCATTTGTAGATCCTAAATTCTGAATAAAACCCAAAGAACGGTCATGTTATGTTCATTATGTTTTCCTGAAATGTCTTTGCAGTGTCCTCATTAAGTTGCTCCACACACCTGATTTATAATTTTTTTTTAAGAAAACACTGCAAATTTCAAAACTTTTGGCTGCACCTGGTCTAAATGGATTAGGTATGACTCTTTTTGGCCAGTAAACATCCCTTTAATCAGCAACAGTGGTTATGAAATAAACCAGCTATTTAGTAAAAAGGGGTGTTTGTAAGGAGGGTGAAAACTGTGTGGGAAGATTAAATCCAAGAATATCATCTGTGCAGATCGAAGCTATCCCCATCTTGAAGGTGAATCTCCTGACAGTTCACCTGGACAATACCTATCCTCTCATGAAGACTTTACTGTGTTTACAACCCTCTGAATCCAGTATATATGCTTTGAGTGTTAAAAAAAAAATGAACTAGTGTTCATGGTGGGGGATTGGAACTAGGTGATCCATTTTTAAGGTCTCTCCAACCCAAACCATTCTATGATTCCCTGATTCTGAATTTGACTCCTTCATGTCTCAATGTGATTTTCCATTTAGAAGAAAAAAACAACAAACCCAGAAACAACCAAACAAAAATCCAAACTTCTAAATATCCTTTTACAATACACAGTGTCTTTTAGCTATACAAAGTGTGTCACTTACCTGCAGAAAACTTAGGTAGAAGTAAGCCTGCATAGTGTCAGAAACATGTATGTTCAACTAGTTAGGAGCTTGTGAAAACCAGAAAACCTGCTTTGGTTTGAATGCTTGAAGACAGCTAGTTCAGACCAGATGCATTTTTTTTAACCCTCACTTGAGCTGCCTTGGCAAAGGTAAGCAAAAGCCTCAACTAAGCAAAGCAGAGGATAATGGTAGTTAATATAATTGTCATACTTCTATATTAGAAGCTCGTGCTACCTATACCACAATCATCCACAAAAAAAAATAAAAATAAAAAGGTAGAACCATTACACCAGCAAACCATTTCTGTTTACCAGGAGTTCTATTATCCTTTTCCCTTTATGCTTTCTGCAGGAGACATGATTCGTGGGCTTTGCTGCTGGAAGGAACATTTAGATCACAAGCTGTGGTCTCACAGCTCTGCAGCTGCATTACCATGGCTTAACAAATTATCCCTGACTCTGAGCCACTGGCACAGTTGCAGGGCATGCTCATGGCCCATCCTAAAACTGATGTAATGCACTGAAGCTTAAACTTCACTGAAAGACTTTTAAGCTAAATTCCGTTACCTTGAAACTGGGACAGATTAGGAGCAAGCACATGGGCAGTTACCTTCCAAAAATACATCTCATCCAAGAGACAGTAACCTATTAGGCTCCCATAACTCCTCAGTGTTCCAGAGCCGTAAGTCTTGCCTCCTTTATAGCTTAAGCCATAAAATTTCAATGAGTTGCTCTGGTATTGGACCTGCAGTAATCTCTCTGGGGCAGGAAGCACCATCTCAGCTGCAGTGCTGAGCTCGGTGTCACTGCATCCCACACACTAATGAGTTCATTGAGAAGATCGTGATGTAAACCAGACAGCGTCTATGAGTTAGGAGGGAGCTTTAGTCTGGCATTTCAGGAAAAAGTCTGCTATAGTCACATTGCATGTCAGCTTTTCCTTCCTTCAGTCCGCTTTCTTGGATTCTCTGAAAAGATGGGCTTAACTAAGACAAGTTTGGCACAGACATAAGGGACCAACTTTATATTTTTCATAAGATTCATGGAAATAAACAGCTATGTAATGGAGTGCTGCCTCAAAAAATCCCCCTGCTGAGAGGAAGCTGTGCTTTTAGGTCAACCATGTATTAGAAACTAGAAAAGCCACTTGGGAGAATAAGTTGAAAATGATCTGATAAGGAAAGACTTTGCATCTTATTACTTCTCAGTGAATATATGGAATCTTATCTCGTGCTTGGGACAGCAAAAAAATATGAATGTAACTTCTGTAATAGTCTAACCTTCACAATAAGTTTCTCCAATTTAGCTTGCTTAATAACTAGCATAATGGCAGGTATCACATTGTGGCTTGGTGTTGTTTTCTGGCTCTCCCTGACCTAACTTCGAACAGTGTCATAAACAGCAGTGAGAGTGCAAGCCACACATGGTCCATATTGGGAGTGGCAGTGCAGAGTTTGAAATGCCCTGCATCACTTGGACCACAGCCTTACTGCATGAAGTTAAACAGAATTTTTGGAATTCTTAGCAAAATTTTTATTACCAGTGGTGATATGAAGCCTGAGCTACAGCCCTGCTGCATCATAGCCCTGCCTGTGCCTGGCTGCTAAATCTGAGTGAGTTGTTCCTCAGTCAGAGTCCCACATTCTCTCTGACTTTGCAAGGCTTCATTTCCAGAATGCTGCCTGGTAATGGATTTGTCACTCACCACAAATGCTGGAAACATCCCCCAGTAAAACAACCTCAACAGCGTCAACAGTTACAAGGTATTCCATGAAACATGAGTAGGCAGTAAAGAATTTGGCTAGACTGTATCCTAAAAAAAATCTGTATATATGAAGTTCTTAGACCAGTATTATTGTTTCCTGCAATGGAATACATATGTATTTTCATCCCTGGAAGTTTTCCAGGCCAGGTTGGACAGGGCTCTGAGAAACTTGGACTAGTGGAAGATGTCCCTGCCCATGGCAGGGAGGAGTGGAGTGAGATGGTCTTTTCAGTCCTTTCCACCTATTCTATGATTCTATGACTCCTAATGCACATATTAATTTCAAGAGATGGATACACTGGAATTCTGTATCCTTTCTTTTATTTTGAATAATTGAAACATTCTTTTCAAGAATGTTTAAAAAAATTTTTTTAATGTTTTAATATTCTGAACTAGAATTACAAGTGCCACTGCAGGTGACCTCTGAAGTGGGTATGATGACTCTGCTAAAGAAGATTTCAGCAGTTGTTTATTCTTCACCTTTTTGCACTATTTTGAGATGCAGGGTTAAAATATGGCTGTTTGGAAGGGAATAGTATGGCTTTGAGGAGAACTGATCATACAGATAGGAGCATAAGGTCAGCTAGAAACTGCTGCTAGGAGCCTTCAAAATTCAAGTTACTTTAAGTAGGTGGTTCTTATTGTATTGTTTAACCTCAAGGGGCAGTTGTTGTGGAATGCAACTGAAATCAGTAGCCTATAATAAGAAAAATGTGTTTAGCAAATAGATGTATCTGAGAAATGGGAGGTGTCCTATATGACCTTCAGGCATCCTCCATGTGAGTGGATGGAAGGTAAAACATCCAAGTGCACACACAGATGTATTAGCATCGATTTAGTCTGAGTCCATAGAGCAAAGGAAAAAACAACTTTTATGTATTACATATGTCTCCAAAATGTACCAAATGTCCAATCTACTAAAGGAGTGGCAGGAAACTGCCTTGTGCACTTGGTGATTTTGACATTTTGCTATTTAAAGCCTGTTTAAGCACTTTTCCAAATGCTGTGGAAGAATCCACCAGGTACCGTTAGAATGAAGAAACCCTTGTAGGGTCGATGGTGTCAAGTTTTGCGTGGCACATTTGCTTCCAGGCCTATGCTAGTGATTTTTAGATTGATCTAGAGAGGTCCCTTTTGTAACAAATTGTTTCACTAAGTGTTCAGGGAGGGGTGGCAGCTGCTGCTGTCTTTCACAGCACAAAGGACAAACTCTTGCATTTCAGTGGTGATGTCAGCAGATGTGCAGTTTCCAGCTCTCTTGAGATTTGCTTCCAAGCTGAGTCTTGTCAGTGAGAAAGTCTTCTTGCTGCTCCTTTTCCTCCTCTTTCTCTAACAGTCATATTGTGGCACAGCACATAGAAGGTCATCAAATAGGCTGAGGAAATGGATTTATACTGAATTTTTTGTTAACTGGATACAGTTTTAAAGATGATCTAAGTCTCTAGATCACTCTTGTTAGTGACTCCATTTGCACCTGCATTCTTCCTTGATATTTATAACAAATTTATCCAGTATATCAATGCAGGTATTGCATTAATACTCAAGAAGAGTATTAAGAAACACTTCTTCATCAAAGGAGAACTTGAGACAACTGGAGGCACATTTCTCCAAGGGTTCAAGGATATTTGAATTTCAGAGAGCAAAGACTTTTTGTTCCACTGTAACAGAAAGAAAAACTAGATGCCCTTGAGGTTACCTTTTCCTGGTCAGAAGGTAATTCAAACAAAAGACAACATACCTCCAAAAAATAACAGTTTTACTACATCAAAAAGCAAATCTTGCAGATGTCTGGTGACCTCGAGGAATGCATCTTACAAGTGCAGTTTCTGAGTCTTTGAAGGTTTCCTCAACTTTCTGCTCAGCAGTGTACACACTACTGTCCACACAGGGACTGCCCATTTCATCCTGAGGTGCTAAAATTTAATATTCCACTTGGACCAGATTTATGAAACCTACTTACACTCTCTTTCCATGAGAGGCCAGTTTCAGTACATAAGTCATACCTCTATCCACGTTTAAAAAAGGTCCACTGGAGGGGGCTTGGAGTACATCCCTGGCAGAGTTCAAGACCAGATCGGATGGGGCTACGNCAGTGTTCAAGACCAGATTGGATGGGGCTACAAACAACCTGCTCTAGTGGATGGTGTCCCTTCCCATGGCAGCAGTGTTGAAGTAGATAATCTTTAATGTCACTTCCAACCCAAACCATTCTAAGATTCTATGATTTTATGGCATACTGAAAAGAAAATGAAGGGTCTTCTTTGCAGTATTGCAACTAACAGATGTGCTGGAATAAGCACTGGAAATGTGGGGTTCTTGAAATCGGATCTTTGCATCTTGTGGAATGAAACCTGCAGTGAGAACAGGTCAGACCCTGACTGCTGTTCTAAAAGCAACTGGATGGGTAAGGAAGGAATTTTAAGCAGTGAAAACGGGTAGCCTGTGGGCAGGTGATGGAAAACTAAGGCAAGTCAGGACATCTAAAAAAATATTTCCATTTAGTCTGGAGTTCCCCCCTCTGCCACACAGATCACATCCATAATAGTGAGGGCTTAGAATGCATTTTCAATGTGCCTTTTGGAAGCTGAGTTTACAGAGTAAACTTTTTCTGAACCTTCCAAGGAAGAGACAGTGGGCATACACAGTAATGGAGAGGAACAGAGATCTGACATGAGTCACTGTCATGTCCTGAGGAAACTCTGCTGTTGAGGAGGTGCCCCCTGCNCTTACCAAAGACTTTTGGGAAGAAGTTTGGAGTGAATGAATATCTCAGTCGAAACTTACGCCAATGGAAGAATTTTTCTGTGAATATTACCTACTTACGGAGGCTGTTGAGCAATACAGTGGCCACCGCAGGACCACGCAGTGCTCCGATCACTTCCCTGGCAGCAGCACGTGTCCTGTTGTGGGCTCTGCTGCTGCTGTGCGTGTGTGACCCCGGGCCCCGAGTGCGCTACGGGAAAAGGCGAGGTGGCTTCTGCGAGCAGGTAGGGAGCCACGAGCCGTGGCCCCGGCAGGCGGGGCTGTGAGCGGCGGCAGTGCCGGCGTAGCGTGGCCGGGGCAGGGCGGCCGCGAAACCAGCTCGGCACGAGATGGAGAGCGGCACGGAAAAGCGGCTCCGGGCAGCGGCGGCCATGCCGGCACTGTGGAACAGACTCTGGGGCAGTTTTTTGGTAGCAGTTCTGGTGGTGGTCCGTGCCAGGCTCCAGCCATGTGCAGCTGGAGGAATAAAATCTGATCACATCAATGAAAATATCGTCTCCTTGATTCTTCCACAGGCCAAGGCTGCCTCCAGGGATGGTTGCAGGAGAACCCCACTGCAACATCCTGTAAGAGCTGCTACATAACCTGGCACTCTAATGAAGATCTTAGGTAGAAAGTGAAGGGCTTTTAATGTGTTTTATAGCTGCACATGCTGATTTCCAACAAAAATAAACTTTGTAAGACTTTTCCCGAAGATCACAGCATACAGAGATGACTCGTGGCTCAGCTGTGTATTTACCTATTCCCCTGCCCTTTTAATTGCAAAACAAGCCTATGCAGGCAGTGAAGGGAAAGAATGAACTTCATATTTTTCATTACTCACTTGCAGCTCCACCTCCTGTGAGTTATGACTCATTTTCATACTCCTGGGACATCTCTCATATAAACTGATCATATAATAATTCACTAGAGAGGTGAAAAATTAACTTGTCTTCTTAATACACAAGTTAAGAAAATAAGCTAATATTTCATTTCCCTTGAAGAAACCAGTGTAATAGGAGCAGGCAGGTCATACTCCAGAGTGTAACCCACGTGAAAATACACCTCAGCCAGACCAAGGAGCTGGTGATAGAAAACTAGGCTGTTTGCTGCATGCTCCTGACTTACCTCAATATTTATTTTTTTTACCCTATTTGATTACTTCCTCCCTTTTTTCACTGTACTTTTAGAAGTTACTTGGCTGTGGCTCTACCGTAAACTGAAGCCACTTTCCAAGTATGTGTGCATGGAAAATGTAATCGTTTGGCACTGAAAATGTCCCGCAAGAGACATCGTTTCTGCGGTGGAGACAGGTGCTCCATATTCCTTTTATTTTTCCTTTCTGTAATGTCTTGCATCATTCACCATGGGAGGGAGATATTCAATTGACCTGCTGTTGGTTTAGGATGACAAATTAATTTCATGTCAGCCTCGAAACAGCCTGTTTACAGGAATCACCTGGGACCACCTCAGCCGGCATGGAAGAGATTTTTAACTCTTGACAGACAGGCAAAAGTTTCTGAATCCTGTTCCTGAGCCACCCGCTCAGCACCCATGGCTCTCTGCTCCACACTGTCAGGGAGTTCACCTGGTGACAGAACTCAGCCCTACCAAAACTTTAGATTAGCTTCTGAGTTGATATTTTCCACAATGGGGAAAGTCAAGAACGAGGCTTTATTGTGAATGCATACAGCCTTGTCTCTTCCTATTTATTATGTGCTCTCCCTGGCACGATTACATAGACCAAGAAGAGTCTTACTGCTTCACATTGAAGATTGCTGTGACAGAGGAGCACCATTCACCAGCACAAACCCATTAAGTTTTCATTAGACCCCCTTGCCCTCTTTTTCATCTTTCTTGTCTCCTGCCTTCTCCATTGTCCTTTATATTCTCACTTACTCCTGCCTGGTAATGCTTCATTGTTCTCAAGCCACTCCAAGCACCTCATTTCACCTTTATCTTGGCAATCATTATGTTGTCCATTTCAAACCACTTTCATAGGCAATGACCACTGGAGGTTATGGTCTGCCACGTCAAACCCTAACTGCTGGGCTGGCTTGAAAGGTAGATGAGTGTAACAATGGGTTGGTTCTCAAAGAAGTTTGTGCCTTTGTTTACATGTGTAGAAAACACAGGTGAAAGTAACACTTTTGCAAAAAAATGTTTGCCTTGATTTTTTTTTTTTTTTAATATAAGTGTAGAAATTTTTATACAAACAAATTATCATAGAATCATAGAGTGGTTTGGGTTGGAAGGGACTTTCAAAATCATCTAGTTCCAACCCTTCTGCCATGGGCAGGGACACCTTCTGCTAAAACAGGTTGGTGACTAAAACAGCTCCATCCAGCCTGGCCTTGAACAGTTTCAGGAATGGGGCATCCACAGCTTCTCTGGACAACCTGTGCCAGTTCCTGACCACCAAACAATTATAGAACAATTCTTATACCAAACAATACAATTCGTATTGTCATTTAAATTTGTCAGTACTAGGATTGACCCATAAAGCAGTGTCCCGGAGGGTTCCAAAGGCCCTTACATAGATTTTGGCCACATCATGCTGTACAGACATAACAAAATACATGATGGCTGAGAAAGGTGCAGAGCCGTATGACCAACCCCCCTTGTTCCGGTGTTCATTGTATCACAGCTATTGAATGCTGTGTGCAGTGCACACACATCTCCTGGGTAGAGCACAACAGCTGTTTGTCAACACACAGCAATAACAAACTGTCACCGAGGCACAAACAGGAGGAAAGCCTCAGCCAGCTCACACTGCAAGGGAAATGTAGGTCAGTGGAATATCATTACTGAAATTGCTACAAATCTGGGACACTGGGGCTAATAAATAACTCTTCCTGTACAAGTGCTACGTCACTGTTCGTGACCACAAGTTTTCATGCCAGTGTGTCCTGCTTCTGTATTGAGAAGTTGCCTTTCAGCACTGGAAGGGCACCGTTCAATACTGAATTGCATCACTTGGTCCATTTCCAATTTATTTACCAAATTACAGCTTTCTTCAACCCTCTGGCTGTCTTCCATGTGTGTGCTGCCCGGACCTGAGCCTTCTTAGCTGTCTGTTATCTAACAGGATCACAGCCCTGCTAGAAATGACCTATATTTGGCTTGGTCTCCAGCATTTAATTTTGAGCAGTAAAAGCTAATTTTCTTTTGTGCTGGAAGAACATATGGGTTCATTGTGAGGGAAAAGAATTGTTTGAGTGCTCTATTGAAGTTGGTTATTTTTAGGTGTGTGTAAGATCAAAGCTCTGATATCTCTTGGTGCAGTATTACATGTACCAATATGTAACAGCAAAAGAATCTTTTTCCAAGTCTCCATTCAGAGCATTTTCATTACATTATAAAGCTGCCTTTGACATTTTTGTGTCATATACAGCTCTTTAATGCAGCATTACCTGATGTGAAGTGTGCCAAGCCCATTTAAGCACAGAATGTGTAGATGGAATGAAACAAGTTTTATCAAGACGGCAAACTTCAAGGTTTCCAGAGGCTGAGCTTAGATAAACCTTATTAAAACATGATAACTGTTGAAATAGAGTTCAGACTTTTTCAAGCAGTTTTTGGTAAAACTTGTTTCTCAGAATTCTGAAATACTGGTTAAGGGTATTTCACACATTAATTTGTTCTGTCTGTTTCAAGTCCTGGCTTCAAGTCAACAGAAATGCATCCAAGCTGTCAAGTTTACATCTAGGCTTTGCCAGAGTGTGAAGTTGTTTATATCTAGAGTTCTGGAGCCAGCTGACATCTAGACACTTAGGAAAATTAATTCAAATTAATTGAAGGTGTGAACTTGGAGCATCGCAGTTCAAGCATCTTAAAACTCCATGTGGAAACTCTTATTCAGATGTAAAGTGTCCTCAGTTCTGAATATAATCTTCCTCTCAGATGAGCTATATCTAAATTCACAACTAAGTTCTAGTATCATCTTTTAAAGCAGAAACTGTTGACAAGGAAATTTCACAGGTGCACCAAATAAGTGATAAACAAACTACTTCAGATTTAGGACTGGTTTGGTTGTCATAAAGTCATAAAAAACAACTCAGCTGTTATCCAGTCAAAGAGCTTTCAGCTACTACAAGAGAGATAAAGTAAAGGTCATGTTTTATGACTCATTAATGGTCATACTTTTAATATAAAATTGTCTGAAATAGCTTTGGTTTTTTGTCTAATTTATCTGAAATCAATTGATTTTCAGTAGCAAGTTCAGTATTTTTTCTTCTAATTTTCTAAAAGATACAAAACTATAATCAGCAAATAATATTGTCATTTTTCAGCGCAACTGCAATTTCTCTCATATCACAGTCTAGTAAGCTGACTGACTGGTTTATCACCAATTTCATTGTTTCCTCATGTCTTAAACACCTGAGGTGGATCTTTTTTTTTTTTTGAACATTTAGATTGCACAGTGAGCACACAGATAAGTATTATCTTCTTAGGAAAGAATTAGCCTAGCTTTTGTAAAGGGAAATTCTGTCTTACTACCTGCTGCTGTTTTACCATGAAGTTGCAAGCACCTCAGTAGAAAAAGATAGAGCGGTCATAATGTAGAAAGATTTTGGGAAAAAAAAAATAATAAAAAGCCTACTTTTGGTAAGTCTATAGGTCAAATTATATTAAAGAAAATAAGTTGCTATGGGAATAGAGAAAAGAATTCTAAAAAGTAAGAAAAGGATAAGTAGCAAAAGCTTATTAGTTGCTTTTCAGGATGGAGGATAGTCAGCACTGAGATACCCCAGGACTGGTGTCAGTTTTATTTGATATTGTCATCAATGCCCTTGAGGAAGCAGAAAACAGTGAAATATTTATGATTATGAATTATATTAAGCTCTTTCAGGTAGTCAAATGCTTTATAACCTAACAAAACTGAGCAAAGGGACTGCAAGCTAGCAGATGAGTTCCTATATAAAAATATACAAGGCAATGAATGAATCTAGAGAAAATACTGAGAAGCACAGAAACATGATGCTGAACTCAGAAAAGACAATTCCAAGGAGATATTGGAGTCACCATGGATGTTTTCCTAAAACAATAATTTCAACAGGTAATGAGACCCAAAAATGTCAATAAAATTGTCTCTGCCATCAGAAGAGGACAGAAGATAAGACACAATGCATTACATCCCTGCTTTGTAGAAGTGGTGTGCACCCACAGTGTGGATATTACATTCAGGTCTCCTTTCCCCAGGTCAAGAAGGGTATAGTGGGTGTAGACCAGAAACAGAAAAGGGCAACTAAAATGATCAGGTGATCAAGTGACTACTTGTAGTCATGAAGAGAGCGGGTGAAGTAAATTTAAAGTGCTGCCATTTAGCAGTAGAGGAGCTGGGGGGACACTTAACCAGAGCATGCAAAAGATGGGTTTATCATGGACAAAAGCCCTTCCTGAGCCTCTGAGCAGGAAATTATTGCCACTCTCTTAATGAGTGGTCATGAATGCAGATAACATCAACAGAATCAAAAAGGAACTGAGCAAACTGGCATGAAGTCTCTGGACAGATATTAAGTGGAAATATACCTAAATAAAACTAAATATACTTCCCTAACACAGCCATTGCAGATGCCTGGGAAAGAGAGGAGAAATGAACTGCCGTGGGTGGGCAAGCTTGTGTGCTCTTGTTATTCATAATCACCTATCACTTCCTCATAAAAGGCATGTAAAAATTTGTCATCAAAGTTTTAAAAGCAGTAAGTATTACTACATGCTTTCACAAGAGAGGAGAGCTTGCTCCTCACCTGTACCAGCACATAACCTGTCTAGATGCCTTATGAAGTCCACTGCCTTTGCACCTCTCAGATGAGTTTACCAAGGTCTTATTGGAGATGTGCAAGTGTGGAGAATAATGAAATCTCACTCTGACACTGCCTTCTTCTTCCTACGCTGGAAAGCCTCCAATGTTGTCTTTCCTTGTATATCCTCCTCAGCAAGAGATTACTCTTCTCTCACTGTCCTTTGCCCTTAGGAAGATACACAGCAGGAGGCATAATGTAACAAAAACTGTGTTTAAAAAAACCCTAGAAAACAACAAGAGTTCTGACAAATCTCAGAATCACAACCTCCCTAAAAAAAAAAAAAAAAAAATTATTCCTTTCCATTATTTCCCATTTTCCATATATATTCTGTTTCCATTCTTTATCAAAATTTTTATCAAACTGATCAGTACAATTTTATCATCTGTTTTTTCCAATGCCTCCTCCAAAAAAACACCTTTTTTCCTTTTCCCTTTTTTTGCATTCCACACTGGCATCCTGTTTTTGTACTGGGGACTCTGTTTTTTTGGGGGGTTTTTTGGGGGGGGGAAATCAACATAATTAATAGTTTAACAGTTTCATACTTCAGTACTTCTGGAACTCCTCAGTGAATACCATCTGGTCTTGGTGATGCAATACTGTTAATTTTATTGATTCCTTCTAAAATTTTCTACTGATGGTCTAATTTGAAACAGATATTCAAATTCACCTCTGTTTAAGGAAGGTTTTTGGTGTGGCAATCTCCCTAAAATTATCAATAATAATCATGGTGAAGATTTCTTTTTTTCTATAGCCCAATCTTCTCTGTATGATCTTTTTATTTCTTGATCATCTCAGACTTAGAAACACTCTGGCATGCTGGGAAATAAGTTTTCATTTTCATGGTTTTACCAATGCATTCTTGATTTTTTTTTTTCTTCCTCTGTCCTGCTGTGCTATACTTTTATATTTAACTAGTTCTTTTCTGTTTCCCTTTTTCGGAAGGTTTCATTCTGCTTTCTGAAGATTATCTTTTCAGTTCAAATAGGGGTTTTCACCTTAGTTGTTTTACCACATTATCTCTGGTGTTTTGGCCTTTTTTTCTTTTCTTTTTTCCCTTTTTTCTTAATCTTTCTATTCTTTGTGATAGGTTAGCCCTTTCACAGCAGCCTCTACTATTCACCCCCAACCATGATGTGAAGGGACAAAAAATCCCACATCCAAAATAGTGTCTGTGGTTTGACACAGATACATGTAAAAAGCTCCCAATTTCAAACAGAACTCATAGGCTGTACAGAAATTCCCTGCTGACATTTTAAAATGATTCTTACACTTGCCTTACTATGGAAATCATCTTCTTCCAAGAATCAAAATTAAACACTAAAAGGTTCCCTTTTCAGTTGTTTAGATATTTGATGGAGGTGCTGCTTCCATAAATACACACTACAATTGTTTAAAATTGATTCCATTGCTTATTTAACAACTCTAATTTTCACTGAGTGCAGGGCTTAAAATGCTAGCACATGTCATGTTCACCTGGGTCAATTTTAAGGATAACTTGATCTGCTAGATTTGCTTCCTTTTTAGTTTAGCTTTCCTGGTGTAGGTTGAAACCTGGCCTTGAACATGTGTATGGCTCCCATTAATATCAATGGGAGCCATGTGTGTGAACTGAAGGACTAAATACTAAATTTAGCCCCTAAGCACTTCCCCCATAATTACTGAGTGTCTTATTACAAAGTCATTCTTTAATTACCATTTTTAGCACAAACTTTTTCTTTTAATATAGTCTAACTGATGCTACAACTAATTCCTCGAAGTGTCATTGCACAGTAATAGAAAGTAGCATTAGTATTTTCTGGTGTTTTCCAGACCAGATTTTTGCTTTACAAATACTTACTTACTTTTTTACATAGAATTTTTTGGACTGCAGTGGTGTAGCTAGGTGAACATTTCCCAATTTAATATTCTAATACTTGCCTACAGCTAGAGCTCCAAAAGTATGCTAGAATACATAAATTTACATTGCCTGTAACTTTTTTTTCTGATTGAACGTTGTTTCGCCTCTTTGTGTTTTACAGAGCTCTGCCACAGCCACATCTGTGTTTTCATTCTGAATTGGATTCCTCCACAATCTTAGACAGTGCTTGCAATTAAACGCATAGAACCTGCTGCTTTAATTGAGTTCAGTCCAATTTGTCACTTCAAACTTCAGAAAATTATGTGGAAGGAAAGATTTACTTACCAGTTTGATTCAGCTAAAGTTGATGGAAAACCTTTTGATCATTCAGCCATTAAACGCATTTCAGGGCTGTGCCAAGCTAATTGCTTGAGCTTGCTGAAGTTTATTTGTATTTAAAACAATCTATGTTTATATTTTACAGGGCTGTGCAAACCATTATCTTTTCAGGCACTTGTGTTTCCTTACTTAAGAGTTTCAAGGATCTGATTCTACTCTTAAACACCCAAGATCAAGCAAAACTCTCTCCCTTTTGGGAAAACAAGGGGGAAAATTGTGTAGTAGCAGGTGCCAACCCAAATTTGTATGTCCATCTGTTAACTGGTGCAATCAGAAAGTGACAGAGCCACAACAATGTTTATTCATTACAGAGAACATGCTTCTGGTTATGACAATAAATCTAAGGGTGCCTCAGCAGCTGAAGTGTAGACATGCCCTTTGGGATCCTGCTGGACCAGGGTGGAAGCATACACTGGGAGCACAGCTGGAAATTACTAATAACAAGGCCTCCAGCTTCAGGGAGTCATGATCAGTAACGTTGCTGTCTTGCCTCTAAGAAATATAGTGAGGTGTTTTAATCCCTCGATTCCTGGATAAAACTAGTAATGGGAACTGAAAATTGGTTTTGCTTTGGTCTCATTACTTGAAGTAAAGGAAAATCCTATGTTAAATTCAAAGTGCAGGGCACAGACTCTTCATCTTTAAGACATTATTACAGGTCATGAAATGCCAGCTTAGGGATATTTTGTTAAATGGCATAGAAAATATTCATGTTGTCAGACCAGTTCATTCAAAGATACTTACAAAATAAAACTTCAATACTTAAACTGTGTAGATCTCACAAGCAAATTGGAGCTCTGAGCATTACAGAAATACATATGGTAATCTTCCAAGTTGAGATATGGAGGTGTGAAACCTGTATTCAAGAGAAGGGGGTGGAGGGGACAGTCATTACTATTGCCCATATTTTCCTTAGATATATTTCTGAAAATGAGGACTAGAAACTACCGTCACTTCCAAAATTGCAAGGTAGAGATCTGGTCTGTTTCTTATCTAGAAGTGGGCTCCAAATCTTAAGGTATTATAACAAACTCTCACTGGATTCCTTTAGAATCAGTTATTCCATTCAAAAAAAAATGATTTTCACATTTAGAGTTTGAGGAAATCATCAGTTGAGTGACTACAGGAAATACAGATTCTGTTCTCTTCCTAATAAAGCTTGTGTGTTTTTAGCTAATCATTGAATTTCTCTGCCATACACCCTTCTTATCTGGAGAAGGGAAATACACCAACTTGCTACCTTGAAGGTTAGTTCATAGGGTATCAAGTCATGGAAAGTTTCTCAGGTATCATAACACTTCAGGTATCTTGATATTGCATGAGGTGATTCAGATCAGTTAAATAAGCACTTTCCACCACGAAATTCATTTCCCGTGTAAAATTGACAGCAACAACACAGATTAGAGCTCTAAAGCTCAAAAGGAAATGTGGTCTTGGCCTGCTTCACTTGAAAATATGTTTAGTCTCTAGTAAAAATATCCCATCTCATTGTCTTCTTGGTCTACAGCTGCTATGAAAGCACCCTGATAGACACATCAGATTTCAATAATTCAGCAACTGAACTGGCAATCCTCCCCCGACCCTTAAAAATTCAGCATACAGATGTCACGTAAAAAGAAAGATAATTCTTGGCAGTGATATTTCTGTGACTCCCTTCTCCTTCCTTGATGAAGTATGAAAGTGTTTCATTTGAATTGCAAGTAATCACCCTTGGCTTGAATATTCTCCAGAGCAATGATTTCTCTTCAAGTATCATTGTAATGGAACAGGCTGAGAGCAGCAGCACAGAAACACCCATTTCAGTTGGAGTTCCTTAAATTTGTTAGAAAATTTACGATAGTTCCTAGATTGACCTGCATACCCAAAGGTCTCTGCAAGCATGTCTTTTAATTTACTTTTACTGACGCAAAAACACAAATAAAACAAGAAGGAATTTTATATATTGTTTCAGGCTGTCTTTTACACTGTGTTCTCAGTAAGATTCTCTTTATATTATTTTAGATTGCAGTATTTATATTTATAGCCCTGATTTCCTGGGCATAATCTCTTAGGATACACTTGACCTAGAGCATACCTCTTAGAAGTGAGGTTTTGAGCATTTAACTGCTATCACATAGGTTGTCTAAATTACCATAAGCAGAATAAAAAGACCAAATGTGAGTTCCAAAGGCAATTGTGTTTTGAACCCAGGGAAGCATCTGGTAAAGTGTTTTTAACAATCTTTGCATTTTAACTAAATAAGGAAGTGTTTACAAGGCACAAGAGAAGGAAAATAAAAATCTGGCTTCTTTCCAGATTAGCAGCCAGCTCAAATTGGTGAAGACAAAATAAAAATATCTTTCAGCCTCTTATAGTATTTTTGCATTCCTCTGAATATTTCACAGTCTCAAAACTGTCCTTGTCACGATTTCTCAACATCCTGCTTGGGTTTTCTCTGTCTTTATTTTCTGTTATCCTTTATATAAAATACACATCAACATGCTAGCAAAAAACTTCTTTTGCCACATTACCAGTGCATTTATATGTCTGGGCTGGCATAATCTTCCTTTAGAACTTCCTTGGTGCAGCTCAGTTCTTAGCCAGTCCAGTAAGCCTGTTTTTGGTAGCAGACTTGGTATCACATGTACTCAGAGCAGATCCAGATAGTTCAGTGG
>VYZQ01064520.1:7127-17400 GCA_013400655.1 Mystacornis crossleyi | reverse complement strand
TACATATATAAAAATAACCATTTTACTATTCTGAAAATTTGTTACTATTTTCATTTGCATTGTCCATAGAAGTAATTCTGAGAAACATAAAAGGTGTAAACTTTGTCACAACTTGATAGTCTAATCTTCTACATATTGAAGTAAGTTTTGTGTGATTGGTCAACTGTGGGTTTTTTGTTTGTTTGGGATTTTGTGTGGGTTTGTTTCATTTTTGTTTGTATTTTTTTGGTATTTGTTTTTAATGCAGTCGTATGGCTGTTCCATTATAGGGCTTGACATTCCTGGACGTCCCTTCTGTCCCTCTCTTAATTATGTAGATGATTACATTGGAAACAGGCGTGTGTGGTGAGCAGTGTCGTTGGGGTTGAGAACAGAGTGTACTGCTCGTTCAAATCAGGGGTTTATAATCCTTTTCTGTGGCTTTGTGCCAGGAGGAATGCTCTTCTGTCAGTCTTAATTGGTTTTGAAATTAACTGTTATCCTCTATCAGCTCAATGCTTGTACTGGTTACTTTGGTTGGTAGTTTTGGTTATGAACACCTGAGCTATTCTGCTGCTTGAAGTGTAACTTTTCTTCCTTATCAATGGTTAATATTCCCACCTTTTTCCAGAAACATCAGTTGAAACTTCAATATATCCAAGTATCTCTGCTTCCCTTTTTCTTTTTAAATTCTCAGTAAATAATTGAAGCTCAAATACTGCTTTGTCTTTTTGCTACTTGAATATAGCAATTTGAAAAAAATCCTCAGTCGTAAAGAAATTAGTTAACTAAGCTTCCTTTTTAAGTCACAAACTAATACTAAGATATATAGTTTTTAGTTAAGTCTCCAAATAATGTTAAAACCCAAGTAAGTGCATTATATTAACATGGGTAACCAGTCACACAATCAAATTATGTTTCATTCTGTGATTACTACTTGATTTCCATAATACTGTTCATAAACTATTGTATGAAGCTTGCTTTTGCATGAAAGAAAGTTGGAAGGGCACACCTTGACAATACTTCAAATATGCCATCGATTAAATGCTTTCATTTTAGAGGACACAGGCATCTGGAGGTAATGGCCAGTGTAGAAAGCATTATCTATGAGCATTTTCTAAAAATTCACAGAGATTATTATCCCTTTCAAAAAAAATAGTTTTAGCTTTACCCAGGCTGGCAACAGAGTACACCCCAGACACTCAGTCCTCTTCCTCCCTGGTGGGACAGGGAGGAGAATCAATGGGAAAAAACTCCTAACGAACAAAAAGCCCCACAATGAAACCCCATCATGGGTTGAGATAAGAACAGTTTAATAACTGAAACCAAGCAAAATATGATAATACTAATGACAGTTGTAATGATAAAATGATAATACTGCTGGTATTTTTTCATGGAGTTCTTCCTGTGTGGACTTGTACAGAATACTAGAAAGGCCCTCTTTCTCTTTTGAAAGAGTGTGGAAAATACACTTGTTATAGTTCCAAGGATACCTGTTAGGTTCAGTCTCAAGTTACCCATTAAATTTGTGATGACAAAAGTACTGGTCTGAGGAACAAAAATTGGAAATGGAAATTTTATTTAATTTAATATTTTCATACCTAGTTAGCCTTTGAATCAGGTGTATTTAAAATGAAAAAAATAAAATGCTGAAGTTACAGCACATGTTGTAGAGTTTTGGGTTTGTTTTTGTTTTGGATGTTTTATTATTTCCCCCCCTGCTCCATGATCCGAATTGTCATCTGCTCCTTTACACAACTGAATGCACAAATTAATTTTCTTTTAAAGTATTTTAGGACTCAGAATATTCAGATTATCTTTAAGGTTGCCTGAAGGAGGGATCTCAGTTCTCCAGAGGGTGATCATTGTTTTTTTAAGATTTGATTTGATTGTTGCAAATGTACAGAAAATTTTATTTAAAGTTGTTTAGATGTGAAAGAAACAGAATTTATATTGATGCTTAAATATCAGTATTCTTGCAACTTATCTGAAACTTTCATCCTAGAGATTTTATGGCAGACCTTTCTGGAATTGAGAAGTATGTCTAGAGCCTTGCAAGTATTAATGTGTATTAAAAAAGTGCTATATTTTTCGTAAAGAAAAAACTCTCTTGATTATGTTGTTATGTTGTCCACATATCTGAAAATATTTATTGGTTTGTACTTTTAAACATAGCATTCATATAATGTAGGCATTTCCTTCCTGTCTTGTGGTTTCTTGGTTTGTGGAAGTGAAGTATGTTATTTTATGGAGAGTGTATGTAGATTAAAATTCTGTCCTTCATCATACTTGCTCAGGTATGGGTTTCACATTCTGTATTTACTGTGTGGTCAGTTAGCCTGGGAAGCAGTCCCTTAATAAGCATTTGTTTTATTCTGTACCATGTAGACAGGCAGAAATTTTATTTTATTGGATGACATGCATGCTTATTGAAACAGAACTAACAAACTTGAAAAAATGCCAAAGGAAAAAGCATTCCAACACTGAGAATCATGTTGATGAAATGTTGATGAAATGTGAACTCAGAGTCCAAATGTTGGCTTATTCTGACAGATTTACAAATGAGAAAGTAATTTAAAGTCTTGAATGTATTCTATTTTACATTAGGATAGTGAAGTATGTTCAATAACTGTTCATGTTCACAGTGAAGAATTCACATAAAATTTTCATGGAGCTGAAGCTTACTCATCCATTTTAATAGGAGATGTATTATAGTGGGATGGCTTCTGCGATTTATGACATTTGCCAGTTTTTCAGAAAAACGTACGCCTTTGGTGTATCTTCTCTTCAGCTTCGCTTTTTCATCCATCCTTGCAGAACCCGAAGGATTGCAGCAAAGCTAAGAAACTTGTGTGCAACATCAACAAAGGCTGTGGCTACGGCTGCCAGCTTCACCACGTGGTCTATTGCTTCATGATCGCGTACGGCACCCAGCGCACGCTCATCCTGGAGTCGCAGAACTGGCGCTACGCCACGGGCGGCTGGGAGACCGTGTTCCGGCCCGTCAGCGAGACCTGCACCGACAGAGCGGGCGCCACCACCGGCCACTGGTCAGGTAAGGCTTCGTCGCTCACGTCGTTTCTCCGGGGTTTTTTGCAGCTTCGTTCAGATGGAATTATTTTGTTATCTCTTTCCTGTCGTGTGGAGCGTGATTAACTATGACTGCAGTCGTGTATGTAAGCATCTTTTATATCTTAGTTGCCCGTTGTATTGAAAATAAAATTTCTTGGTAAGATAGCTCTGCGTTGGCAGAGTTTTTTTAATATGAAAGTTTTGTATTTGAGATTTAAATTATAATTTTTCAGCAGGCTGCTACTGTGTTCTCTGGCAGATATTAACCTAATTTTCACGGGGAGAGAGTATTAAATAGAGGCTGTTGTTAATAAACTTTTTAAAAAAGAAGGGATGTTTCCAGTATTAAGCAATAGAAATATAAAGACATGGTATCCAATAGTCATTCACACCCAAACAAAATAAAGAACTAGTTGAAATAATTGCTAATGCAAGCTGAACAGATCCAAAATTCATGTTGTAAAAAAAATGGCAATGTTAAATATGAATTTTATTTGTATATCAGCAAGTTGGTCCATTCTTATATCATGCTGAACAATTTGCCTAGAATGAGTATATGGGCACTGATGTTTGGAGAATAAGGTAGCTTTTGTTTTTGTCAAACTAAACAGCATTTGTTTTAAATGACATCTTTCTCCATGTGATTAATAGTCAAAACATATCAACATCTTCAGTTGTTTCACTAGGATGCTGTATAGCCAGTGCATATGGAATCTTAAAGTAGCTATTAAAGTTTTACAGGTCTGAAATTAACTTAATCAGGTTTACAAAATTCAATTTACTGATTGCACTTACACTTGTGTGTTTACACATTGAAACAGCATTTGCACATTGAAATAGCATCTGTTCTTCAAAGCTTCAAGATGCTACAAAGTGTAGCATTGAGAATTCTAGTGGAGTTTGTGAATGAGATTTTTTTTTTTTGCAAAAAATATTTCTTAGAAATGATTGGATGTTCTATAAAAAGAACTATAAATGGAAAATGGATATTGAGAACTCCAGATGAAGTTTTATTCGTGTTTGGCGAAGTTAGTAAGTGAAACTGCCATCTGGACATGGTTCTCAGCAGGCTCCTCTACGTGACTCCAGAATTTAGATGCAGGCAGTTTTGTGAGCAACTTTTTAGCACAGTAAGCTGGAAAACAGTGTTCTGGAGCATTCATGCACACATGGCTTCAAAAGATTATATACTTCCATGAAAATCTGTTTAAATAGATGATGATTTCCTGCAATACAGGCTCTTGCTGGTGAAAGTACAAATAATGCTTCATTTTAGCTCCTTACAGTTGGGTTCTCTTTTTTCTTTTCAATTAGTTTCTAGATCAGGGTAGATCAGAATAGTTTGAAGGCTTAGCACATGAAATATCCTGATGCAATCAGTTATTTTTACATAATGAATGCCACTAATTTGAGTTTTGTTATTTTAGAGCTAGAAGACATTGAGCTATGAAAGAAAATCTTTCTGTAGTTAGCCTGTTGGCCAGCCACACGTGCTATAAACTGTGTTAAATTCTGATCTTGTGCAATGGCTTGGTCAGTAAGGAGGAACGATACTTACAGTCAATCTCTTTACTAGCCTCAGTGTGGCTTCATTAGGAATCTTCACTGGATACTTAATTGCCAGTAAATTTTAGACATTGTGTCTTGCTGAAGATTTCTGTGTGCTTTTTATGTCTCCCTAAATTTATATAGATTTTTATTTACTTGTATATCTATTTATTTATTCCCTGTTTTTACAGGGACAAATAAGTCTGAAATTCTTAACTCTCGTTAGAGCAATTTGTTTGCAAAAGCACACCTTTTATCTTTTTTTCTCTACAAATTCTGGAATCAGATGAGATCTTCCAGATTTTCAAAATAAATGTATTAAAATGCATTGGCATTTATTAATTTTCATTTTTCACAGACAAAACATTTCTCCTATGCAGTATAGGGATTTTTCATTATTTTTTAAAATTATGTTTCAAGAATATTCATATAGGTGAGTAATTATAGCAAGTGTTCAATGTAAATTATAGAAATAGGCCAACAAGTCAGAAAAGTGCATCATTTAAGAAATGCTTTCATGTAATTTGCAGACCTGCATAGATAATAAGTCAGTAAAGTGTGCTTCATGACAAAATTGTTTAAATTTATACATATATCTTTATTCTTTTTAATTAAATTGCCCCTGCTTGGCACTTTTTAGTTTAATTAACAGCACAAATTTTTAAAGTTTCTGAACTTTATCTTCAGTGCAACAATTTAGGTAGTAAAACCCTCTACAAAAATTTAAGAAGCTTATATAAGCTGAGATTGCATATAGTTTTGGAATTTTCTTTGTCCAATCCTCTGCTAACTAGGTATAAAAGCTAAGCTTGTTTTTGCAATTTGAGAAGTAGAGTGAATTTTAATGGACAAGCTGATATTTGTCTGATAACAGAGATTAGTAAGACATGTTACCATCTGTGAAGAATTAGGGGGCATCTCAGCCCACATCATATCTTGCAGGAGTTGTTTTTTGTGTTTGACATGGTAGTTCTGTAATCAAGTTCAGGTTTTCTGGCTTATACATATTAAAATCATTGAGAATTCTATTGCAGATTTGTGTAAATACAGCAGTTATTTTACACTGTGGCATAAGGTTTTCTTTTCCTTTTTTTCACTCATACTGTCATTCCAGAGGAAAAAAGTCTTAAGAGATGGTTGTGTACATGCTCTTTTTAGTTCTAACATTCTATCTTGCCTGTAATTGCATCTTTCTTGTAGTTCAGTTTTCCTTTGATATCTGGGGTCCAACTGTTTGTGATTAATTTAGGTAGGAATTTTTATAAGAAGCATGGATGATTTCCTAGCAATAAGAGCCAAAACAGAGAGAACTCGTGAAGACATATTTATCATGAAATTTTTGATTAATTTTCTTTAAATTAGTTAGTTAGCCAGGTCGTAGTGTTCTGTTATCATTGCTGCATGCTAAAATGGAGTCTCTTCATATAATTTTTAACCTGGTGATTGATGATGTTATGGTGGCATTCCCCCATAATAAATTGAAAGAGGACTATAAAATAGCTAGACAAAAAAATCATACAATAAATGGAAAAGAAAACAGAATAATAGGAAGGATAGATTAATGTACTGTTACAAGTCATAGCTGCATTTTGTGCTGGAGAATGAAGGGATGTGGAGGTAAAGAAGCCATTGACATGCTTTAAATAACAGCATGTCCTCCTTCCCATAAGGCCTAAAAACCACGAAGATGAAAGATCTCTTGAAAAAGGAAACCTGAAACGAAGTTTCCTGCAGTTATCCTTGAATATTGATTTTGCTGCCTCTAACTAAGGTTTGATGAATTAATGCTTTGAGGAAGGGATACCCAGAGGGGAGAAAATGGCAGAGCTCTTCATTTGTTGGTAGTGCCAGCTTTTAAGTATTAATTGAACTACAATCTTAAAATATGAATTAACTAATATGTTTATATGTATAATTCAAGAATGAGGATACTGTGAGCACACAAAATGAATGTTTAATTTATTAAAGCCTATCTGGCAACAGTAATCAAAAGGACTAAATAAAAATTGCAAAATCAAACCATGAAAAGTTGTACAGAATTAATTGCGATAAATTAAAAAGTTTCACTCCATGAACTAGATATTCCTTGACAGTAGTTTTTTCATGTAACTCAGCTGAATATTTAGTATTGGCCTAAAAAAACCCTTTAACTTGCATACAATTGTATGAATTATGTTTTGCTCCCATGAATCAATCTTATTTATAAAATCCTGCAGAAAAAATGAATTCATTTCTTCTTCTAATTCTTAATATTGTTTTTATACAGTGACTTCCGTTATTTACATTTTAATTCAAACAAGTTACATTTCTGTGAAGCAAGCTGGAGAATGCTGATTCGAGAGAACAGAGTGTAAAAGCAACCTCTGTATTTTCCCTTTTTTTCAATTGTGTTAATCTTGAAATCAAGCTACTGATACTGTGTAGACTTTTTGTCCTCAAGGTGCCTTGTAAGATACTCTATGTAAAGACATTTGTCTGTGTAAACACATAAATATATTTAGGAAGTGGTAACTCTTAAAAGGACCTTGGAATTCTAATGAGATAGGTCTGAGTTTTCAGAGCAGTGCAGTAGCCTACGAGAGAAAAGTGTGTTCCTTATTCATGTGTAAGTGGAGGGTTATTGAATAACAGCAAGAAGTTATTTTCACCTTGCGGAGCAAAGACAGGCTGCAGGACACTGTCTGCTTCTGTTACCTGGCCTTCAAAATGGATATTGATAAATATGAAAGGATTCTGAAAAAGACCTTCACTGATTCAAGGACATAAAAATCTGCTTTACAGTAGGAGATTAAAAACCATAATTCAGTTCTAAAATAAAGCAAGTTTTAAAAGCTGATTCTGCCACATTTTATAGGTATTTCTACTTTTAGACAAAGATGTGGCTGGACAATTTTGATTGGAAGTGAGGTCTGCTTTTTAACAACAACTCACTGCTGTTGACCCCTATTTTGGCAACTGGTCCCGAAGCAGAAAAGCAACAAAATTGCATGATTTGAAATTGGAATTACAGGAGATGCAGTCTTTTCTTGTAACTAGCTTTATTTCTTTCGGGTTTTTTTTAAACACAGAAGAATGTTTGCCTTTGCTCTTTGAGTGGCTATGCGTTTTTTTTTGTTTGTGGGTAGGGGGTTTGTTTTGTAGTGATACTTTTAATATTGTCTTATAACTTGTGTCATGAAATTCACTTGTGCAGTCCCAAATCTGCAATACTTAACTAAATTAATTTGTATTTAAGGAGGTTGTCATAAAGTACATCTCCACGTTCTTTCACACTATAATCAATCAAGCCAAGTTGATCCTAACGAAGCCATTTATATAGGCTAAATGTACCACTGGTTCTCATTTAATTATATGAGGAATTACATCAAATCTATTCTTGATAAAAGAATGGTGTTCTTGGCAGTTGTTTGCCACGTCAGTGGCATTTTTTAACAGGATGGGAGATAAATGGAAGATACTTCCATAAATACAGCCCCTGTCTGGTAGCAGAAGTAAGAATGTCTGTATTTCTTTAAAGGCTGATGTATATATTTATGCGATCTATCAAAAAATGTTCAGGAAGCAAAAACGTGGGGATTGTATACAGTGAGTTCTCCTTAAGTCATTGCTAATTTAGATTAAGATTTGATGTCTGTATCAAATTCAATTGACTGATAATAGTTCCTTGCATGGGCAGGACCATAAGCAGATTAGCAAATACTTTGTTCCATGAGAATTGTTTAACTATGTTGAAGTGAATGCAGGTAACCTAAGTGTGCTCACTGAAATAATTACTTTCCAAATAGCAGGGGCTTCTTTCCCTACATTTCTTGATAAGGGGAAGCTGAAGGTGAAGGCTTAGAAATACAAGGAGTGCATGGAGGTGGGGAAAAGGATTCTTGCCTTTGTTCTGTGCAGTGGTAGGAATAATCGATCACATATTTGATCACAGATCTTATGCTGTTCATATGAAATACTGTACTTTGAAGCATGACTTTCCCCTTTTCCTAACAGATTGATGTTGCCCCTCCACAATGTAGTAGCAAAACTAGTACTAGTAGATTAGTGGTTAATTACGAACTTTCCTCATGATCACTAAATCATGGATGATAAATTACAGACTGGTAAGCCAAGTTTCTATTAAAAACTGGAAAAAACGGTTTTTGCTTAACTGTCACCCTTCTAAGTTAGAATTGTTCAATAAGCAAAAAAAAAAAAGGCTACAAATTGTCTTAATATTAGAATTCGTTTGATTTAAGGTAACCTTTCTTTACTTGAAAAGTTATTCTACACCATGCACAGTAGGGAAAACATTAGTGCATTTTGTACTCAAATGAAAAAAATCAGGGTTTTTTTTCAATATGAAGAGATGACATGAGGTAAGCTAAGTATGTTAGGTCTCAAACAAACTGCAAAGGTTCAAATGTTAATCTGAGTTCTTTGGCTGCATAAATTTCAATCCAAACTGAAGCATTCTTAGGGTTTTGGGGAATTATAACCTGCATTCAATTTTTGAATAACTTTCTAATGCATTACACTGGTCATTGCAACGTTCTGGTTAAGTAATAGTACCTATTTTTAAGTTATCTTTAAACAAGGGTAATCTGAACTGGCAGCTGTGGAGTTGAATTCAAGTCATCCAAACCCTTCCTACGTCTTGAAAATGACTACCATGAAATCCAGGTGGGAGACATCCCAGAGCACCGCCAGCACTATGGGTTATGGCTCTGATACTTGGGCATGTAACAATTGTTATAGCAGCCATTCTTTCTCTTAATGCAGATACTCGTAATTCTTTACAGTAGCACAAGGCTGGGCGTTTCGTTCGTTTCAGTGTAACTTCACCAGGGTTTTTGTCTTTCGGCATTTGAGTAATGACTTAAAAAAGAACCTTAAAATGTCAGCTAATTCTCAAGATATGTTTCTTGTCTAGATTTAGAATGTCATCGTGAAAAGCTGCTTGCAGGCAAATGGCTCTGAATACAGTTTTTCCACCTTGTGAAATAACTGAAAGTTATACTAAGACAAAAAAGGCAGAAGTAATTTCTTGCATTTTATGTTTTTGTTTCTCAATCTTTAGGCCTTCAGCCCACTGATTTATTTCTAGTGTTGTGAACAGCTAAGAAATTTGAAAAGCTGCCTTTTATTGCATTGATCTCCTACCCACATTTGAAAACACACATTAATTTTAATTTAACATTTAATTTAATTTAGCATTTCATATGAAGCAATAAATATTTTATATTCAAAGAAAAAAATATTTAATATAATACCATATTTTTGGCATGTCCATGAATGCCATTGTGCTAATGTTTTGTAGAGTAATGTTTAGAAGATGTTTTCCTTAATCTGGTACTGTATAATTCCTGTGACAAACCTGAACAAAACATTTTTTTTTTTTCCCCCGCAAGTACCCTTAACTAAAGTAGTGGTTTTAAGTTTCCAATAATGTGAAAATTAATAATAGTTTATTACTGTAATAGTTATGGACAAAGGATCTATATTTCTGTGTGATTTATCTTGTTTTTTTCTTAATACTTCCCATTACATTTTCCCCTATTACTGAAGATCAGAAAAATTTCCTTTTCCATTACTGCAGCCTTACACTCTTGATTTTCTCCTTTCACGTTGGTAGACCCTATGAAGTAGAATGCATCCTTGTTTCTTTCAGGTGCACTGTTGAGGTGACATGTGC
>VYZQ01064517.1:48534-67268 GCA_013400655.1 Mystacornis crossleyi | reverse complement strand
ATAAAGTAACAACTCAGGGCTGCGAAAAAAAGGCTACATTCACAGACCACAAGCCTAACACCTTTGGAGTGGAGACCACAGCCCCAGGGCTATCAGCTGCCAGGCTCGCACAGACCCTCACACCAAAGGGTGGGGGGAGAGAGGCTTTATGTGTGTGTTGGAAAAGCCTCTGGTGAGAGGCGCAGTGATGGCCCATGCTCCGATGTGCAGAGGAGCCCAGCTGAGGGGCCCTTCACCCCGGGGAGAAAGCTTATCCGCAGCAGAGGGGGTTTCATTTGCAGCCAGATTTGGCACTTTGGTTGGATGAACCATGCAGCAACTGCAGAAGGCTGTTCTCACTTGGGGTTTTATTCTGCATCACATTTTTGGACAGCAGAAGGGGTAAATATGAAACATGAGCCAGATAGAAGATCAGGTCCAGGGCAGACCACCCCTGTCTAGGGAGCTAGGTATGAACCACTGCCCGGTGGCTGGGCTGAACATGTAATTTGGGTAGTGTTTGTAGTGCTGCAGTGTCTGAAGTGAAGGCTGAGATTGGGAGGATGGTCCTGGGGGCTGGAGTGGAGACCGCGGCTATGGAATGGGGACCAGTACAGGAACAGCGTGAGCTGGAAACGAACTACAGAGGAAAGTGTACAGATGTGTTTGCAGCTGATTTGTGTGTGAGCAGACAGTTGGCAAAGGGGAATCCCAAAGGTAAGTGTTGGTGTATGGCAGGTGAAACAGGTGAGCAGGGCCGTAGCTGCATTCTGGTTGCAGAGCTCAAGCCTCAATTTGCCTGGATTAGGATGGTGACACAGGTCTGGGGCAATGCTGACAGGTGACACGATGACACCTAAGAAGTTTTTGTCAACTGTACAGACGTGTCCTTGCATTGTGTCTAATCTACACTTGGTGGCAGCGAATGCTAATGTCATATGTTCTGTTAAAATCTATTTCATATGATCTGTAAAAATCTATTTTATTCTCTAGGTCAAGAGCATGCAGTTGAGCCCTTGAGCTTGTGAGGATGGTTTAACCCCCAAATATTTTATGTCTTTTTTATGTTTATGTAGCCTGATGTAAAATCCAGCTTGGTTGGTTGTGTTTCATCTAAAGACCAAATTCATTGTGGTTTCTACAGTTGACTTAGGGCCTACAAACAATGAGATACTTTAGAGCTGCTTCATATTCTTTCTGAAATCCTAAGTCCTTCTACAGTTTCTCTTCAAGGGTTCTGGGAAGGTAAAAGGAACAGCAATATCTGGTCTGGGGCTTCCCAGAGGCAAGGATTGCCAGCTCTCTCAAGGAGAGTTGTTGGTGCTGTGTCCAAATGCAGTGCAAGAGTCTGACACGCCCCTTCAGAGAGAGGTCCCACCCATGCCAGTGGTGCAGGATGAATGCAGAGGTGATGTGATGTGTCCTGGTTTTGTTAGGAATGAGATGGAGGTCTGAAAGACCATTTTAAAAATATTTTGAATAGTTGCCGCATCTTTCATTCAGAAAAGCCCTTGATTACACCAGCAATGTAAACCTGAAGGCCTTACTTCCCCCTAGCAGTTCTGCTACCCACAGACTGTAGATTCAGACTTTGTGTATTTTTATTTTCCATAGTAGATGTTACCTTAACATTTTAGGTAAGCAGTTAAAAGCAGATACATTAGGAATGAAAATGGGAATGGAGAACTGCTTATTTCTAATCCTGTTTCCTCTCCCATATTTCATGAAGAAGATATTAGCATTAAAAGTCTTACACAGAAAAATAACAGGTTATGATATTGATTTAATACAGAGGTTGCAGAGGTCAAGGGATTAATGGTCTCAGAGGTGTGTCTATATGAACACTTGCAGATGTCTATTTTAAACACATTCTAATTCTTTATATGGGAACATTTTTCACAGGGAGTACACCAAATATATTCATACTTAGGGATCTTCCTTGCTTCTTGGGGAAGGAGAAGGGCTTCTGCTTTCTCTAGCTGTAGTTTATCTCACATAGTGCCTTATGGCTCTGTGGGATGGGATAGATAGAGCAGCATTATTTTTTTGTGTAAATTTCTGTATAGCTCTTTTTGCACATCTTGATTTGCAGCATCATCACAAGTGGGCATTTCATAATTAGTGTGATTAAAAGCACACATATTGCAGTGGAAGTGAGCATGAAAGTCATTAAAACTCTGCTGCAAGGAAGTGGTGTGCTGTGCCTTCTTTCCTTTGCCATAAATTCCTCCCTAAATCTCATTTCAAGCCTTGCTCAGTAGAGAAAGAGTATGAAACTCTGGCTATTTCTGTGACCAGTGTTTCCATGACCACCATTTCCCCAAATCATTTATTAGTTGCTACAAAGATTGAAGTGTATTTCTAACTAATTCAGAAATCAAAATTTTAGACAGGGATCATGCATATATTTGTGCCTTCCTTCTTGCTGGAGTGCAGACAAATGAATTTTAAAAATAGCCTGAGGTGAAGGTTTAAGTTACTCATTTTACAAGGCTCTTTAAAAGCTTCTTTTCTAACCTGCCAAATTATAGGATGGCTATAATTTGTTTTAGTCTTTCAACATTTAAGAAAATGCCTGCTGCATACTGAAGCATTAACACCCCTTAGCTGAGCAAATGGAGCGCAGGGCTGCAGGAGCAGCCAGGACTCCGCTGGGAAGGGAGCTGTCTGCTCAACTCGAGGCCTCATGAATTGCAAAGAGCTAATTAGAAGAAATGCTCACAAAAGACCGATTTGCTGACACTTCTGCCTAAAAAATATTTGAAGTGCTTTGGGCATTCCGAGGGTTCTCTGCCTGTGGAGACAGTTTATTTGACTTGCCATCAGTGTTCCTTTTATTTTTGCCTTTCCCACCTCTCATATCTGAGGGCAGAGAGCATTGCATGGAACAAAGTGCTGCTCAGCCACTGTCACCATCACTCAGAAAGAAAGGGGACTTCCAGCTTGAGGTGCTTGGACACTAAAATCGATTTTTATTATTAATTTTATTTGATCAGCAAAAATCAGCCAGTTCCATAAACTTCCACAGCCATCTGCAGGAGCTGCAAATTGTCCCCCAAAGCTGTTTTTGGAGGGGAATGGATAGGAGCAATTCAAGTGGTGCTAGAGGCTGGTGATTTAATTAATGCCACCAGGTTCCCAGGCATGAAGTCAGGCAGAGTCTTCATTTTGGAGCCTCCTTCCCTGAGAAAGCAGAGCTGTTGTTTGCCATGTGTTCAGGGATGCCAAGGGAAAAGGCTGACGCCCTGTTTTCTGGATCAGCTGTGAACCTACCACTCCCTCTGGCAGCAGTGGTGTTTCACAGAGCCAGAGCAGGGCAGTACCTATTCATCTGAAGAGATGAATGAAATAATTGTGTCGTGTGCACAGCAACTCCTTGGAAATGCAAGGGAAGTAGAAAGGGTTTGCTTTTAAAGAAATGGAAAGGAAAGCTGTGTGTACTCTTGTTACACCTCAACATTGCTACCTAGATATTTTATAGGATTTTATTGGTTTTAGTATTGTTTTGTATCTGTTAGGATGCCTATAAAAAGCTTTTTTGACATTATTTTGAAAACAAATATTTATGTATTTATCTATCCTACACACTGATTTTACAGCTGGACTTGCAATGCTTGGGTATTCTGGACAGGAGTGAGACTGTCAACTCTAACCTGCTCAGTCATCCCTCTGGGCTTCCACATCTGAATTTTCAAATATCCACAGGCCTGCGCCCTTAATATCTGAGACATCCCTTGGGTAAAGTGTTGTGTTTATAGGCTGGGAAATACTTTGTGGTCCTGGGCTCGCATCCTGCATCCCCCGTTCCATTCCACAGTGATGCCCAGTCAGAGCCATGGTAAGCCAGACCAGGACACAAGGCAGTTCACTAGGACAGAAAACTCTGTGTGTCTGATTTAGGTTAGGCCCAACACATAGGAAGAGTCTGAGGCTGTTGTTAGAACATGCCTGGTGTTTGACAGCACAACTCTGCCTGGTTCCTGGTCAGGCAGGAGCTCACCTCCCCAAACTGAGTTATATTGCATCTACCTTGTGCTGCAGCCAAGATCCCATGGGACAGACCATCCAGCACTGACAAGCCTGGAGTGACTTGTGAAGCTGCCCCCTGCTGCCAGATTTCTACTGGAAAAGGGTTTTGTCCCAGGTGGGAACATGTGGGAAATGTCCTCTCAGATGCACTGATCTCAGAGACAAGAGGAAGTGACAGCGCAAGGGAGACTTGGGTTTATGCCAATCCTTTGTGCAGGGGTTTATGCCATATCTCCCTGATTTCTGGTTGTGGGACTAATCAAAACATACAAATAGGATAAACCAAGGTGAGGAAATATAATGTTAGCTGGTACTGTACCATTTTGGTCTGGGCACACACCCTGACAGAGATCTGGGACAAGTGTTTCTAGCCAAAGTCCAAAGCACATGTGCATGTAGGCCACCATTACCTTTATTCTTATGGTGTAGTGCCAGCTTGAAAGGAACCCTGATCCAACCTTTCCTGGCAAAAGCATGGTGTATACAAGATGGCCTAGCACCCAGTCCGGCTGAATCTTACACATGTCCAATACTGGGGAGTCCACCACATCCCTGGGGAGTTTATCCCAATGACTGAATGTTCTCTCTGTGAAAATTTTTCCTCTTTTGTTCAATATCACCAGGAATAACTTGTACCTCTTACTTCTCCTCTTTCCAATGTGACTCTGTGTAAAAATGGAGTCTCCATCTTCTTTGTAGCCATCCTTTAAATACTGAGACATGGCAAGCAAGTCTCCCCCAAGCCTTCTTTTCCCAAGGCTGCACAAACCCAGTTCTCCCAGCCTTTTCTGTTATGGCTGGCTTCCCAATCTTCTGGTCACCTTTCTGGCCCTTCTCTGCACCCTCTCCAGCCTGTCCCCATCTTTTTTGCATAGTGGGGACCAAAACTGAACATTGTATTCCAGGTGTGGCCTGACAAGTGGGATAATGACATCTTTATCCCTGCTGGTGATGCCCTTGTTGATGCAACCCAGAATCCTGTTGGCTTTCTTTTTGTATTGTGTTGAAATATTGTTGGAACACTGAGTTGCAGATTTTGTTCATTAAACAACAGTAATGAAAATGATTAAAAATGAATGTCTTTCTAACTAGTCTATTTGTGCTTTATGCTTTCAGTAATTTGAAGAAATTAGTGGTGAATAGCAAATTTTGTCAGTGTGTGAATAATTATACCTGCAATTATTAAACACTTGTTATTAAAGTTGATGAGGAAGCTGGCAGTTCCTGTTTAAGCTGCATACTGTTAATATTAAGGAAGCCAAGAGAAAAACAATGGAGATGATTAGGGATCTTGGTGGGACTTATTGAAGAAATCTGACTTTTATTCAGCCTAACAAGGGAACTGTTAGAGAGGATTTAACACAAGTATTTAGTATATTGAAATTTACTGCAGCAACAGGCTCAGAAAGAGGGAAGCAATTATTCAAAGTTAATACAAACAACAAACAATAAAATGTGTAGTTGTGGTTCTTGCCTTCAGCACTAAGGAGTGAGCCAGGCATCTCACCAATATCCCTCCTTGGGTTTTACAGGAGAGACAAGAGGAGAAACGTCTGACCAACACACGGGTGGATGGATGAGCAGAGAAAGGATGCAACTCCCAGAAGGGCAGTTTGAATTTAGCAACAGTTTGCTGGGACCCTGTCAGGAGCTTCCCAGCTCTTAGAAGTATCCGATGCTGGAAAGGGAGAAGTGCTGTAGTGAAGGAGTAAAAAGTACGCAATGTTTCTCCATTGCCTCTTTGAAGATTGAGGTTTCAAAGTTAAAGCTTTGAACCACTTCATTTTAGGAAATGAAGCATGCTCTGTGAGGGTCATTAAAAGGCCTCGTAGCTGATAGTTCAGGCAAACAAGCAATGAACACTTCTATACATCAGGCTAACTTAGCTCGGATACCAACGAGCAGTCAACGAACTTTGAGGGAGCAAAGAAGTTCTCCACTGACATTCTGTTGCTATGTGAGGTTGCCACTCTCAAAACCCTCTACAAGCAAGTGCCCAATCTGCCACAGAGGCTACTGCAAAATCTACAAAGTGTCGGAGTCTTTGCTGTCTGTGCTGCTCCTACCAGGCTGCCGTGCCTCACCCTACTGGTCTGGCTGCCTGGGATCACACCCAATGCAGATCTGAGCACTCTCTGAGCCGATGCTGGACCCATGGTTGTGGTAACCCCTTTCCTGTGCTTCTTGTAGTTACTCTTGGCATTTTCCCACCTTAACATTTTCTCTCTTTCCTTCCTCTCTTATGAAAAAATAAAGTTGAATTATCATTTAGAATACCAACATCTAATCTTGTTTGTGTTTTGATCTCACTTTCCGTATGTTCAGAACCTGATTCCTTTCTGCAGCTGTGGACCGAGGCAAAACTCACCTCTCCTCATCTGAAGCAGATTGGAACAAGTGCAGCCTGGTGCAAGCCCTTGAAGGGACATTCAGGGTTGGCAACCTTGTGGCATAGTGGTGGTCACTCTGCTCTTAATGCTGCACATCTTGGTTGGAAACCCTCCTCACCAAAGAGGAAAAGAATTTCCTTCCTCTTGTTGAAGAAAAAATCATAGCAGTATTTCTATGGAAAGTAAATAAAGCCTCTCTCAGAGTTTTCTGGGCAGCCTAGAAATTAGGAATTACACAGAATCATCAGAAAATGGACAATATTTTTCTTCAAGAGCTAAGCGTTTTCTTGAAAAACACCTGTACTTATGATTGTGATCATAAATCAGTGCAGGACACTGATACACAACATGCAGCTCTTGCTGATTTCCCCACACCAAAGTACACGGGGCTTTGTGAGCTCCTGTGCTGAGCCAAGAGAGGAATCCATGCCTTCCTAGCTCAAATTTGTTTCAATTCATACTGATTTTAATTCATATTTATGTTGTTGTCATAGTAATTTCTCTGTCAAGCAGCTGAGCACCCTTCAAGGTGGTGACTGGTGAGAAGCAGTGTCTCCCACTGGGGCTGCTCCCTTGCCATGACATGCCAGCAGCTTGGCCACTCGTGAGATAATTGTGACTTTGCCAGGTGCACTTCAGTGTGGACGAGTCCAGGAGCAAAGGCCAGACGAGCCATTTTTCTCATTTTCTGGCTGGAGAAAGGACAAGAGTCTGCCAACAGCATAAAATATTGGCACTGCTAGTTGGAGAGGCAAAGACCAGACTATTCTGAACAGTGGACCACCTCAAAAGCTATTTTTTCCAGGAACCCTGACAACTGCTGGCACATTTGGTTGGTACAAGGCCAACTGGTGGTGTAAAAGGGTCACAAGGCAGGAAGGTATTGATTTTCCTGACACAGAGGGTGGTCACTGGTGCTGTGGTGCACGTCGCTACATCGGTCACCTGTGGGCCAGTAAGGAATTGAGGATCCCTGCGTTACAAATTCGCATCATATTTTTTCCCTGGAGGAAAGGTGCCAGATGTGCTTAAACACTGATCATCTCTGTGTGCTCCAGGGTCTGTAAGGAAAAAGAAATTATGCCTCAGATTAGAGAGGTGAACAAAGTAAATGCTCATATTTTTCAAATGACCTTAACTCCAGAGGAGAGATTACCAGGCAGATTGGGATGCCTCCATTACACAGATCTCCACCTAATGGTTCCAGCTAGACAGAAATATTTTTTTTCTACTGCTGTAGAGCAGATGAAACTACTAGAGGAAAATAATGGATATTAACTTTCAAAAGCATGGTGATTTGGACTGAAATAAAATTCCTGTGGTTGACACTATGTGCTTGAGTTATAAGATCAAGTAGTGATTTACTTATGAAATTGCTACAGGGAGGTCTTTGAAGTGGTGAATTGGGGTAAAGCATGCCATAATATATTTAGCAACTGATAATGCAAATTGTAGAAGAAGAGGAGAGGAGAATAAATTAACTCTTTAAAATGTTGCTGAGTATTTATGAGGCGGTAATAGGTTTCATGTGAACCTGATCATTAATCCTGGGGTCCTGGAGAAATGCCATTTCCAGTAATTGCATTTTGTCAGCCCAAGTCACGTCCACAGCAAGGTGCTGCTGGCTTGCACCTACTCCAAGCCCCTCCACCACACAGGGAATACTTCCACTTCTCATGCCCTCCTCAGGGTTCCCAAGCCCTCTCTGAGGTTATCCTGATGTTTCAAGACTCTTCAAGATGAAGAGTAAAGTGTTCGTATTCTCTCAGGAAACGTGTCAGTGTTGCTACCCCGGCTCCCTGCCAGCAGGGACAGTCTGTCCCTGGGCCCAGCTGGAACCTGGTGATGGCCACAGAGGAGGCGTCAGGTTCTTTCACTGGCCTGGCTTGGCCAATCAAGTGATGGGCTGAACAGCCCCAGTTCCAGCAGTCGTTCCTTACAGGGCTTGTGCTCCAGACCCTTCTCCAGCTTCCTCACCCTTCTCTGGACACGCTTCAGCATCTCGGTGTCTTTCTCGTAGTGATGGGCCCAAAACTGAACACAGGATTTGAGGTCTCATGCTTTCCAGGGATACAGGTGCACCCGACTCCTGAGTGGGCAGCCAGGTGCCCAAGGGAGACTGGCAACAGCCCCCCAGGAACAGGGCAGGGCATCATCTCATCCCCACAGCTGCTGCATGAGCACAGCCCACAGCGTTACGTGAGGTAGCCCAAGCTGGAGACAGTGACCTCTTCCAGGCAGGGGACTGCAGCCCTTGCTTGCAGCAGCCTCTTTCCCTTCACCCTTGTCTGCCTTGTTGGATGTTTTCGTGGGCCCTGAACACACTTCAAAGGACCGTAAATCAGTAACAACGAGCGGGTTGCAGAAGTTCAGTACGTCAGAGACAGATTAAAAGACCATAACTTTCATGAGCAGACGTAAGTGTTAAGAGAGATTTATTTTGAAACAGCTTTCGAGCTCTTTGGTGCTCCCTGTGCCAGTAGGAAGAAATGTCTAGTAAGTCTATAATCTGCCAGTGACTATATACACAAAATGTGCTGAACTGATGTTTGTAGCCTAATTGAGATGCCTATTGTGCCCTCTGGATGTACCACAGTGCTGCCTGGAACTCAGCACAGTAAGTAGATATGCATATTCTTACACAGAGAGAAAGCAGAGCTGCTGTATGCCAAGGATTTGCACAGCATAGGTGTCAGTGTGCTTTTGATTTTCCATGCTTTCATCGTTTTCCATGGAAAATAAACTTTCACTATTTCCCTACCAAGCCCTAGCCCAATTCCTCTGGGTACAAATAACAAATACATGACCTAATGCAGTGCTGTGCCGCTGATGTGGAGGCAGAGGATTTGCAGCATCCCATGCCGATGCTCAGGCACCATTCCGCAGCCGCCAGCAGCTCTTTCATGGTTGCCATCCTGCTGTTTAGACAGCCAGGGTGGGGACAACCCTGAGCTCGAGAGGGGCAGTCAAGCCCTGCCACACTGTCTCTGCTCGGGGCCGGGCTAAGCAGTGCTAACAGAGTTAAGCCTGAACTGCTAAACTGGCCCCAGGGTGTCTCCCTTGCAGTACAGGTCATGCCCTGCATCTTGCCGACAAAGCAGGAGAGTGCCCTGGTCTTCTCTCTGCAAAGGAAATCCTGCTGTGGGAATGGTGGTGCTCCCATGGGATTGTGCCTGAGAAGGAGGGGAAGAAACCACCCATCCCATACAGACACCAATACATTTGTAGTCTATCACATTTTAACATCCAAAGAAAGTGCTTCCATGGTGGATGATTTACTTATTCTTTCGCTTCCCGAACAACCACAGACACCAGTCCAGCCTCTACAGGTGTCCATTGCATCAGAGGCCATGACTGAAAAGATTTCCAGCTCAGTGGGTGCTTGTTTGCATGACCACAACTGTATTACACTCCTAGTGAGGTCTGGAGGGTGGAGGGGAGGTGACCAGACTCTCTTCATCTCCCTCCATCTTCCTCTTCCCTAGTTTTCTGGACATGGGGAGTTTCTTGGTGAGGCTGGGGCTGACCATGCTTTGTTCCCACCACCAGCGCATTTCGATGTGCTGACAAGAGCGATTCAAGTGTCCATGATGTATTTACTGCTCACCATCTCCCTGCTTCCATTTCGTACAATCACAGAATATCCAGTAGAGTTGGAAGGGGCCCACAGGGATCCCCAAGTCCAATTCCTGGCCCTGCACAGGACAGCCCCAAGAATCACACCATGGACCTGAGAGCATTACCCATGTTCCAGACCCAGGAGTGGCTTTATCAATTATCCTTTAAAATGTCTGGCATTGATTTCTCAGTGGCAGACAGCAGTCTGGATGAGGTATTAGTCTGGCCTTGCTGGACATCAATGCTATCCTGCAAGAATAGACTTTAACATTTTGAAGAAATGCCCATTATATCCAAGTGTGTATGGTGTACGCTTATGGTTTCCACGTGGAGCTACTAGAAGGAAAACCAGAAAGAAAACAAGCATCTTCTGGAGCCACTTTTTTGTTTTCTTAGCACATAGACTGAAATGCATCTATTAAACTACTGCTTGCAAAACCACAGGGCACTGTGAAATTTTGAGCTGAAGGACATCAGTAGAAAGACTCCAGGGAATGTAAATCAGGTTTAAAATAATGTAATTTTTGGATTGTAGCAAAGCTCTGAGAAGAAATTCCAGAAAGATATTTTAAAGTTTTAAAAGTGTTCCCCAACATTTCAGGAGGTCCCAGAGGCAGTGAGGAATGAAGTGCTGCACCCACAGCCACCCCTCCCTCTAAGCAGACCTCTGGAAGGATCATACACCTTTTGATTTATAAAGTCAGTTTTCCTCAGGCAACTCAAGACTTAATATTAGGCATAAACAACATTTGTAACCATTATCTTACAGGACAAAGCTAAACCAGGATCAAGTGATTGATTTTGTTGTTTACAACATAGATACAATGCTCATTCCTAGGTGCAAGAACTTGAACTGCATTAGAAAACACTTACACATCTCATCAAATAAATGCCCTTCTTTTTTCTTTTTTTTTTTTTCTTACCAGTCTTTAAAAATTGGTTACAAATAGATCTTTTCTTTCTGTCTTTTTCCTACCTCCTTTCAAACAATGGCCCATCCAAGGGCATCTCTCAGCTACAGCTGCTGTTACCTGCAAGAGAATACATAACAGGCTTCACCTCCAGGCATCACCTTGGTAAACGGCAGAGCGGCTTTGTGCAGTGTCCAGAGAGTGGGATGCTTTGCAGAGAAATGAAAAATGCATTGCCCTTCTCCCAAGAGCTCTCAATCTGTTGTTTATGGTAGGAACGGTACCCAGGTGGAGGCAGATTGACGTGGGCTGATGCTGGCAGTTGTCAGCCTTGACTCCCCAGCCCTGGGCACGGTGGGGCAGCGGGGTCAGGACGGTTTGGTGCACACTCACAGGACCCAGGCCTGAGACGCTGTTTCCAAGACTTGTAGTATCGGTGGTGGAGGTCTGCAAGCACATCTCTCAATGTCTCTTTCGGTATCGCAAGGAGGAGTCTTTGCACTGCATCAAAATGTTCTGCATTGTGGAGGGAGTCTCTGGCCACTGCAGCAACATCACTCTGATTACAAGCAGTTGCATCATGCTAAAATAAATCACATCCTCCACTGGCTAATGTCACTGTGGAAAGGAATGGCCTCACTGCCTGCAATTCTAAGGCTGTTCACAGACAAAATGCGTGGTGTATTCGTAAAAGACAAAGCAGAAAACCAGTAGCACTCCCTGTAGAAAAAAAATAGGTGAGTGACACAGACACTTGCAGAGCTGTAGAATTAAGTCAAGCTGTTGTTTCTATCTTCTTTTAATCACATTTTATCCCAACAGCCCAGTATTGTCACACACCCTCACCCTATGCACATGGAATAGCTCTGCTGGCTGCTACAGAGTCAGCTGCAAAGTCTCTTGTGTTTTGGCCACCCCAGAGATCCCTTCCAACACACTGCCATAAATAAAACAAAGTAAAGGCCTGCGAAGGCACCTGTGCCATAGGTCAGCATTTGTCCTGCTACAAACCACGCTTGTTTTATCTAATTACTAGGGGATTTGGAAAGAGCTATCCTGTGCAAAAGCATGGAGTGTTGAGGGAGATGCGTGGTGCTGAGGGAGTGTTGCAGCCTGCAGTGACATGAAAGCTACATGACTGCACTGTGTTTATCATGAACCAAGCTGCTCTTTGTTATTCCTACACTGCAAAACACAGTATTGGGGATTCTGGTGAGACTGAAGCTGGAAAAAAGGCAGAAGGTCAGCAGAGAGTGTGTGACTGAGGTTCAGAAGGAGCAAGCACTAATTGTCTTCAGCTTGTCAGCTACCTGTGATATTTGTACACACCTTTATTTCTGGAGGTGATACGGGGATGCTGTAGGAATAAAGATCTCCTCAGCTTGCAGGCAGAAGGATGCTTTTACTAAAGGTGAGACATATTGAGAACACTCCTGACACTGAAAAGACATTTACCTTCATGCTTAGTCTTGATGAGACAGAAGTCACCTGGGTCAAAGGTGGAGAAGCTGCCACTGGAGTGGAAATCAAGCTTTTCCCTGCTTACTGCTTTCACTGTCCACCGTGGGAGCTCGCATCATGCAGCCTTCAACACTCAGCACTGCCAGCTGCCCAGAGGGGGAGGCAATGCCTCCTGGTGCCAGGGGCCACACAAGACCCAATGCACAATTTTTAACCAACCACGGAGGCAAACAGGACTCAGGACTCTGGGCACAATTTCGTGGAGATAAAACCAGGACAATCTGTCACCAGCTGATGTACCAGGGCTCTGTGTGTGCGGGTGGTCCCTCTGGATCTCCATCAGCCTCAGAGGAAAGATGTGGCCACACAGGGCAATTTGGCAGCCAGGCAGGATGGCTACAAACTATGAAGCAGACAGGTTAATCTACAACCTTAACTCTTGAAGGCTGCCTCAGGCTGAGAAAATCAAATGATCCACAGAGAGTGAAGCAAGTGACAAAAACACAAACATCTGTCTTTGGTGCTGGCTGAGAGTCTGGGAAAAGAAGCTCACCTGCATCTCAAGATGATGGAGGCACCAACAGGGCCTCAGGCTTTGTGAAGTGATTGCTTGTCACAGTGGGAATGAAGTGAAAACATAATTAGCATTGTAATTGGGAAAAACAGAACTCTACTTTATGAACAAGGGGGAAACAATCTTTTTATTTACAAATGTTTGGCTTTTTCAGCTGAAGGCCTGAGCTTGAAGACATGTGCAGCCATGCAAAGCCTCCCCAGTGCTGTGACAAAGCCAGGACTTCCTTCCCTTACAGTGATCATAACTGGGGGGGTGGGGAAAGAGAAAATGGGTGTTTAGTATTGCCTGGACTTGCTGAGGAAGAACAGGAGGTTACAGTAACTGGTATGTGCCCTAAGCATTAATTTTTAAGAAAATAGTTGGGGTTTTTTAAGAAAGAGGTTTCATCCCTTGTGCAGCGGGAACACGGGTGAGCTCACACGTCTTGCAGTGTGGCGTTTTCAGATTGCCACTACACTTAACTGTAGTGCACAGACCTGCAAAGGTGGTGTGCTCATGGGCTGATTTTGCACATGGGCCTGATACAGTGAAAGAAAGGGTGACTCAAACCTGCAATATTTTTCCTAGTCCCCTTTGCCTTTTGTTTTCTGTTTGAACTGCATTTTCTAGGCATCTTCTCCTGGTTTCTGCTAGCACACCCTCACCCCTTCCCTTCTTGGCTGCTGAAGAAACTTGCTGGAGGCTTTTCAGGAGACCCTTACCACAGCTGAAATCCCAGAAACATCTCCAAAAACCCATGTCTTCCAGTCTTGCCTCCAGCCTCTCTTCCTGTGGCACTCGTGGGACACACACTTGCTCTCCCTGCCCACGTCCTAGCTGTTCTTGACTTGCAGCTCTGTGAGGTCAAGTTTCTTGGCCTTTTTTTGGGATATGTCTCCCACAGCTGCTGAGTTTCCTTCATTTACTCCTCACTGCCCCCAAGCCCACTTTGCACTCCTGGCCCAGTGACAGCTGGGGACCTGGCAGCTGTTTGCTCCCACTGCTGCCAGGTAGAATCAGCTTCTTTCCTTATTTCTTCTGACATGGGACAGCTTTGATCTCACCACCTTTTGCCTCTCCTTCTTCTCTCGTATCTCTGATAGGAGACAGAAGGCAAATCCAAACCTGATCCACAACCAGCAGCTATTTGACACCGCATTCTACACGTCACAGCGGGACTCTGCCCTAAGGGATGCCCTTCTCTTCTCTCTTCCACTTTCCCTCTTATTTCTGTTCTTACCAATAATTACAGCTGGAGTTAGACAAAGTCTTCATTGCACCAGACCTCCAAGGATAACAGGAGGGAAACACTGTAAAAACTCACCCATGTTAACTAGGCCAAGCAGATGAGACTTCTTGCAGTTTAACAGTACCAGGGGAAGCATTTTCCAGTTTTAGGCAGAACTTAAAAAATGGTCAGTGATTTGTAATTTCACTGACGTTTTATATGATGTTACTGATGTGTTTTTTAAGAGAAAATGAGGGTTTAGTTCAACCACGGCAGATTTTTTTACAGATCAATCTACTTTATAGATCAGGTTTATATGCTCCTTGCAGTAAGGTATCATGCCAGATAGGCTCAGAAAGAAGATTTGCACCATGAGTTTTATTTCCATTTGATACTTGGGAAACTGAACCCAAGGAGGTCAGATAGAGGGTCAGAATAATGGGGGGCATTGGGCAGAAAGGAAACTACACCCAGACCCCGTATTTCCTAAACCTGAGCACAAGCAGCATCTGTGGGTAACCCAGGTTAGATCGATTTCTAAAGGGTATCCTCAGTAGAAAGTCTCCTTCCAAGAAACACATTTCTGGCAGTTCTTCCCCTACCAGCTTTCTAAGATGTCAAGTTGCCAAAAATGAATTACACTCTTTGACAAAGCTTTAGAATTAATTCAGGCTGAATCTGCTGCCCCTTCTGGATTTGAGTTATAATCTATTATTTTCATCGACAATGCATTTGGCTACCACATACTTCTAAATAAAAACACTTCTCTACTTTTTTTTTCTTTTACGCTTTGAAGTAAATAAAATCGCTTGGCATGTAGACAGGTGACTTTTGAGAAGTGCAGGATCTTCAAGTATATCTTTATGAGTGAGTATTTCTCACAGCAGCAAGTTATTTTACTGAAGCATATGATGTAGTGGTTTTATATATCATTTATTTGCAGTCATGTAATTAAATATCTCTTCTTTGTTCAGTCTGTTTCCAGTTTAGTTACCAAGAAATAAAAGAATTAGGAAAATATTCCCATGTCTTATCTGGTAGAACAGCAATGTGGTATTTTTAATTTTGAATGAGGTGACTAGAAGTGCTTCATTAGCCAAAGACAGGGAGCTGTTCTATGGCCTGTGGAAGCTGAAATGTGACAGAAATAAGTATAAATAAATAACCAAACCCAACTATAGCCTGTATCCCTTGACTTCAGTTGGCATGAATTAGCTACAATAATGTAGAGATTTTAAATGCAGGAAGAGAAAATTTATCATTTCTCAGACAACCTTGACTCAATTAGCCAGGATGGGAAGAATTTCTGCTTGAAAAATTATTTCTGACTATTTAAAGTTGCAGGGCTTCTCACTGTTTTTCTGAATCATTTGGGCACCATCCTGGAGGGATTTGGAACAAGTGGGAAGAGGACTTGTGCGGAAGAGGGAGGAAGGAAGGAAGGAAGGAAGGAGGGAGGGAAGGCAGGAAGGAAGGCAGGAAGGCAGGAAGGCAGGAAGGCAGGAAGGAAGGAAGGCAGGAAGGAAGGCAGGAAGGAAGGAAGGCAGGCAGGAAGGAAGGCAGGAAGGCAGGAAGGAAGGAAGGAAGGCAGGAAGGAAGGCAGGCAGGAAGGAAGGCAGGAAGGAAGGAAGGCAGGAAGGAAGGAAGGCAGGAAGGCAGGAAGGAAGGAAGGCAGGAAGGAAGGCAGGAAGGAAGGAAGGCAGGAAGGAAGGAAGGAAGGAAGGCAGGAAGGAAGGCAGGAAGGAAGGAAGGCAGGAAGGAAGGCAGGAAGGAAGGCAGGAAGGAAGGCAGGCAGGAAGGAAGGCAGGAAGGAAGGAAGGCAGGCAGGCAGGCCGGCAGGAAGGAAGGAAGGAAGGAAGGAAGGAAGGAAGGAGCTGCTTTTGTGCCCCATCTGTGGTTACATGCTGTCTGTTGATGCTCACTGTAACTGGTGGGGCTGTGTGAGGTACAATGTTTGCAGTGCCCAGTCTTTCCTTGTTTCACACTTTTCACAAACAAATGGCACGTGGTTGATGGTACGATGCGCTCTCTGAAAGTGGATGCTTTAAAAGTCCTGGTTTCTCTCTGAGATTAAAAATAGTGGTATGCTTAAATATGTGTGCTGAATGTTCCTTTTTCTTTCATGTACAAGTCGGTTCACATGCAATTTCTACTATGTCAAAATAAATAAATAAATCAGTAGACAGACTAGCAAAAGCCCTGAAACCCAGCAACTGTAGCCTTCTGTTAATGGTTTGTGCCCTGAAACAATATACATTAACAAGCCCATTTCTGCTGAAGCTTTTGATAGTGCACTTGACAACTCTGATACTGAAGTGGCACAGAAAATGCCTCTGCCAGCCTTGCTAATATACAAACTGCTTCCTTGCACTTACACAAATGCCTCTTGCATGCACATACTGTGCAAACATGTCAGTGTTTATTATATCTGGGGCTGAGATGTGGAGCAGCCTCAGTCTCCTCTGATACCAAGGCAGATGATGTTCCACTCCCTCCAGGATCAGCTCTTAGCTGGTAAATAATGCTATGTTCTCAGTCTTCCTCAAGTAAACTCCCTTTCTCTAACAATCTCACACTCTTGGAGTGATGCCAGCCTTATCCAAATGTGACTTGCCCTTTGGGGAATTTCCTCGAATAATTTCTCTTGTAGGGATGAGAGAAGCTGAGAATTATGGCACCCTGTATTCATATAAATACCACGAAATGGTAGTTTACAGAGAAATGCTTATCAATCCACAAAAAAGCCCCACTGTGCAAACGATGTGAATTGGTTAGAATAACAGGTACCTCTTAAAGGACCTGCAGCTGAAACCCAAATGTATTTATACTTGCTGCTATGAGATTTCTGGTGCTTAGCATACTCTTTTTGGAACACATCATTATATTAACAATTCATTTTCTGAGGATTAAAAGTCCAGGTTTGGACTTTAGGAGACAAGATGGAAATGATTCAACAATGCAGGGGCAAGCCCAGTCAGTTGCAATAATCTCATCAAGCAAACGAAATATTTAAGTTGAAGTACAGATGCTTATTCTGGTAAGGAATTTGGTCTGGACTGGAATTTCATAGTTGGTTTTGGTATCTTTGATCTTGGACCAAAATGAGCCCTCAACACTCCAGGCCTGGAGACATCTCCATGAGGCCACCTCTAAATCTCAGTCTCCATGGAAATATGCTGCTCTAGGAAGGGTGGAAATGAAGTTTCCCATGGGGTTGAACTTTGCATCTTCACAGTCCTTCCCTACCCTTCCCAGCTCTCTCATTGCCTCTCTGCCTGGCCAGGCAAGAGGCAGCATCCTTTATGCTGTGCTGACATGGGCTGATTGGCCAGTGAGTTCTTGCCTCCCTGATAAGAGATTGTAAGCGTTTTTCCCTTTGTGGGACTAGCCTGGGATGTGAAAGCTAATATCTGCCAAAGACTCAAAGGATGGCATACCTGTGGGATCGCTGCCTCTGTCAAATGGGACTGAAAGTGACTGGTGGATTAAAAAAATTCCTAATCATGTCACTGAGACAAGGTGGTAGCATTGGTTTGGTTTCCTTTGCACACTACAGCTATAAACAGCTTGTAGAAATTACTTTCCTAGTTTATTTCTTTTTTAGTGGGGACAGAAATGGGGATTGCCACATTACAGAAGACTTGGGGAAGAGAGGCAGAGGTCAGGAACAGGAAACACGGGATTATCAGCTTCATCTGAGTTACTGCTAGTCTGAGCAGGGCACCATAAAAACCAGTGCCATAATAAACAGTGCCATGTGACCACATGTCCTCTGTTACTTGGTATTTTTAAGGTTGGGACCAGACATCTTCTGGAAAAGATTGTCATCCAGAAACTGGTGGGGGGGACATCCCAATAATAAGTGAAATTTTAAGGATTATTGTCGCCATATCCTGCAGTAGTAGAAGAGAGAGATTCGGCAGGCAGGAATGGTGCAGCAACAGTGATTGGCTGAAACCCTAAAACATCCATTGTGAAAATACTTTTCTACTATATTATAAACAACTCACAGGTGCTCTTAGTTTACAGTAACACTACTGATAGCTTCTGTGAGAGGGAAAAGTTTCACACAGGACAAGAGAGAAGNATTTGTCTACTATGCTATAAACAATTTGCAGGTGTCCTTAGTTTACAATAACACTACTGATAGCTTCTGTGAGAGGGAAAAGTTTCACACGGGACAAGAGAGAAGAAAAGTTCTTGCTACAGCATGTTTGCATCCACAGATTATGTTGAAGGTGTTCTGGTAAACTTGGTTTGCCTAGGCTTAAAAGCTACACCTACAGCATCCTAAGGCCCAGTTCTCCACCTTGTTGTGTCAGGATGGACACAGGGTGCTGACTGAGACTGCTGTTAATTCCCCAGTGTCTTGCTGGTGTGGAGATGTTCCTATCTAGGGCTTCCTCTCTCCTGACATCCAAGAAAGATGATGCAAACCCATAGACCCCCTCACTGTTACTCTGTTACACTGTTACTCAACTACTTTACAATGTCAATTAAAATTAATGAACTTGATTGCTCAGAGATGAGCAATGAGATGAAACAGGAAATTTTTATCCCTT
>VYZQ01064517.1:16712-37904 GCA_013400655.1 Mystacornis crossleyi | reverse complement strand
GGCTGGGCAGCGGCCTCGGCTCCCCACCCTTTGTGGGGGAAGGGCCGCGCCGGCTGCGCGGGGCCGTGTCGTCCTGGGGTTTGTCCGGAAATCAGCTCTAGGGTCCCCATCCGCGGGGTCTCACCTTAATGGAGGAGCGGTAAGAAATAGGCGGGCAGGCCTTGAGAAAGCAAAAATGCACCTGTATCTCTTTTTTTTTTTTTTCCTTTTTTTCTTTTTTTTCTTTTTTTTTTTTTTTTTTTTACTATTAAGCCCTTTTTGCAGTAGCTAACTTCGTTATAAAGCATAGGAGGTTCATTTTAGCTTGGACTGTGGTTGGCACTCTAGTGCCTCGGAATAATTCAGAGCTGTTACATTATTTCATAATAATGAAACGGTGAAATTTATTGGGAGCAGATTGTGTAGTTTAATTGATTTTTTTTTCCCCAAGAAAAAATACTCAAGGATTAAGCCCTTAAAAAGGTATCCTATTGGTTCAAGTACCAAAAGAGCAAGTAAGTCCATGTTCCTTTCTCTCTGAAAGGTTACCTCAAGTTTTTTATTATCAACACGGAGTTGTGTTCAGGTATCATATTTACAGCAGCATTTCCTGCTGACAGCATCTTCAGACTTCCATGTACATGTCATATCACCTGCTCCATTTCCTCTCGCTCTTATAAACTTGTTGAGCATGTGAAGGGGAAATTAAAGAATTGGCTTTTTGTGATGTAGTGTGTCTGAAATACCTTGATATAACAAGTGGGTTTATTTTGTTCTCCATGTAGTTGTGTGCGCATCTATTTTGCTGGGTCAACAATCAATCTGGTGATTGTAGGTTGACTTCCCTCCACCCCCTTTAAAACTTGGGTTCATACACTTTCATACTTGGCTACCGAAAATCCACAGTACTTTAGATTAACTGTGTCTGTATGTCTGCCCTAATCTGATTCTTACTTCAGGCATAATTTCTTTTTGGGACAGTAGCTTTTTTGTGACTTAGATATCCAGAAGAATGATGTGCATAATGGCAAAGAAGTGTGAAGCTTTTATTTGCAACTTTGCAAGTCGTCGCTCAACACTGTTCTAACTAAACCTCTTGCAAGAAGATGCATCTTGTTTTGTTTTACATCTTAGATCACAAGCTTTTACAGGCACAGGTTCCTAGGTATTGTTAAACAACATGATGCCGAGGGAAGTAAAACCAGCAGTGAGGTAATGCTCAGAATGGGACATTGATGTGGCTCCACTACCCCCAATATTTTGATGTTTGTGTCTTGTGATTATGTGTAGTCTAGAACTTTGGTTCTCCTCAGACTGTATGGGATCTTTCTGAAATTTATCCTAAAAGCCCAAATCATTGCTAGTCTACCTACTTGTGTTTCTTATTTCTTTTAGATTAGGTAGTTCCTAATAAAATTTCTCAGTCTCTCTGAAAGTATGTTATGTCTTGAAAATTAAATACAGTGTTTCAGCACTAAATTTTTGGGAGAATACATCTGTCTGTTACACTTGCTTACACGTTATTCGTACTTTTGCAAGTGTACACAACATGTGATTTGATGCGTTTGTAACTTTGTCTTAATTGATCTTTTTTTGTTTCTACTCTTAGATGTGTATGTGATTTGTCAGATGTTTCCATTTTGCTTTGTAGTGTGGTCTGAAGACTGATGGGCAAGCGGGGAGTTAAGTCAGTTAAACAAACAGGCAGTTAAACTAGAATAAACCTGCAGCAGAGATCTTGATCAATCAAACAGTAAGCATACTGGAATTAGGTTTTGAGGATAGGTAAATCCCTGTGCTCAGTTTTTTGAAAGGTAAATGCTTATGCCCCATAATGCTCCTTAAAAGTTGGTGTTGCTTCCTCTGTAGTGGTTTCAGTAATCTCTTTCTTGACACTCAATAGCTTTCCAATGGCTGTGACATGAAAATTGCTGTTACTTAAGAGTTCACTAATAATCTTGTTGCAAAGGTGAAATCTTAAAGCATCATTGCGTGACTCTTGCTGATGTGAAAATACAATCGCCTTAATGGTACGTAAAAATTTGATAGTTAAGGGTACTTGGTTTTTTTAAGTGAAAGACTTGCAGATGTTTTTTCTGGATGAAGTTGAGAAAGAAAACTGTATTTTACGTGACAGATCCCTTCTAAATTAGGTGCAGTGTTTGTTTTGGCTGGATGGAGAGTAAGCAACACACTAATTGCTGTAAAGTAATAACCAGACTTGCTTTACTTTCATCTTACCCAGAATATTGTGAAGTTCCCTTTGGTGGGTAAGAGAAGTCATCAGCCAGTTCTCTGCTGAACAAACTTAAATGTTTAATCTTTGGAAAGATATAAAATATAACCACCAGTGCCCCCTGAATTTAGTGTTTGCTGCACAGCATAGTGGGTTCTACTTGTTCTCATGCTCTCATCGCTCTCATGTAGTTTCCAGCTTTTGTCACTTACTTGGTTTTAGGGCAGCCATTCTGGGTGGGGTGGGCACATCCTTCTACTGGTGTTCTGTTAGGTGTTTCTTCCAAAACTTGTCTAAAAGAATGAAGCAGGATGTTAAAGCAAGGATGTGCATTGTGCACATTCTTGTGTGTCAATAATTGTTCAGAATAGTTTATACTTTGAACCTGCTTTATAAAACAGGTCAAATATAGTTTAAAAATGAATGTATTTATGGTTCAAACTAAAAGCTCATGTGCCAGTATTGAAATTCTAGCTAACCCTGTTGGAGCTAACAAATATATTTGAATTGAGGTTTTCATACATCTGATCTGGAGGTTTTTTAAGACTGTAGGCTAAATGCCGCATTAGAGTACGTGCTAAGTCTTGTTCTGGGATGCAAGTGGGCAACTCCTAATGGAATCTTCCTGGAAGGTGTGTTATTCCATGCACATGCTTTATAGCATCTGAATTCATCCTCTGAAGCACTGACAGATGTTTTGGAGTGATAGTGAAATTAAGGGTGCTTTGGCAGTCTATCACTGGAAGGGAGTCTCAGTTTGGAAACCTGTACCTGTGTCAACTTTAACTGGAACTGGAAACCAAGTCACTTAGTTCTCCAGTGCTGCTGCAGTACTTCTCTAGGATTTTTTCTTTTTAATATGCATATTTATAGAAATAGATCTTGCTTTCTGTTATGTTTGGTTTTAATTCAGTAATGCATTGCATCAGGCTTTCTTAATTTGATCCTATAAATTTTTGATGGACAGTTCGATTATTGATGTTGTGAGAGGCATTTGATTATCTTTAGCAACTACTGCGTAACTTATATGTACACTATAGTAAAATAGGCTGTTCTTTGCTGTACTTAGGTATTTTGGAGTGAAGAGCGTATGGTATGTCAGTAGCTGATCAGCTGCAGAAGTACTTTTTGTTACAGGCCTGACCAATTTTATGTTATTAAAGGGAGTAATTTAGTAGCCATTTTACAATTCTCTCACTTACATTTTTCGAAGTATTGTATGTCAAGTGTAGTAATGTATTAAATCTTCTTACATTTGAGAGCTGTTTTAGAATTTCATAAAATACTTCAGTGGACTATTTCTTTATTATGGGATACTGGTTTCTAAATAGAGAGTCTATACATAGGCTATTGCCAATTTCTTCAGCAGCTTTGTAGCTTGTTGCATTTTGCTGATATCTGTGTTTGATTTGTGATTTTTCCCTGTTCTCCATTCCCCTTCCATGATTCAAACCTTCAACAGGAAGGAAGCATTCAAGAGAGGAGCTTTGTCAGGAGCTCAGAAGTTCAGCAAATAGCTGGCTTTTGTGCTTTTCTGTAGAGCCTCCTCCTCTCCAAAAGCAAACTTATTTTGGCCTATTTTTGTCAAGGCTCAGGTAAACGAGATAAATTCCAATTATTAAAACAGTATTATAACATCTGTTTCTCAGGCTGAGGAAGTAGGTACTTATAAACACTCTTAACACTGACTTGAAGAAAAGTAAGTATTTTTGACAGTCAGGTAGTAAATTTGTTCCTCTGACTAAAGGTAGTTCACTCATTTTTTTAAAAAAAAATTTTAATAGACACGCAGTGCCTGCCCTGAAGAGCTTATACTCTGCTTTTTTTAATAAAAGGAGATGAAACAGAATGGGATAAAACTATTAGGATTTGCTTTAGATGGTATGGTTGAGTTAACTTGCTAATTTAGAAGGAGAATCTAAATAGAACATTCAAACTTTAAAACAAGCTTAGTGGTTGCATAACATTCACATGATTAGCTCTTTCATAGCTTCTTCCCATGCTCAGTGAAGGCATTTTTCAGCTGATAGACCTGGGACCCCAGGCACACGTACCCGTGATTGGGTCAGATCTCCTAAGGCTGCTCCTGGGAAGTGTGTGCCTGTGTGTACTCGTGACCTTGACGTATATCCAATCCCCCAGCACTCCATTTCTGCCCCACCTCCTGCACCTGCAAAATCATGGTCAACTGATAATGAGAATAATTGGTTGGGGATTGTTAAATGAAACCTACCAAAAGTGGGTCTGAAAAAATGGCATCTGGTTCGGTGGTGTCTACTCCGTATGAGCTAAGGATCCCCCTTTGGCTTTCTTAGGAGACATTCGATTCCAGGTGTGAAGGCAGAGGATTTTTTTTCCCTTGCTGTATTGGTTGCTGAATGTTCGTGAGAGATTGAGAGAGAAATTTTTTACTCTAGAATACATAGTGACTCCAATCTCCTTCCTTTTGTTTCCTGACTGTGGAAGCAAAACCTTTTTGATTTAATTTGGAACTAGATTAGTTTGAAAAGTTCGTTCTGAAATAAGGGTATATTGATGAGAATATTCAGAGTTCTTGTTCAGTTCTTCTTCTGCAAGTTTTTGACCCCAGACAGTACCTGAAGCTTTATTTAAGTATTTAATATCACATTATTTTCTCGGTTGTGGCATTTATCCTGTTGTAGTGGTGTCCCATCTTGAGGGGGAGTCTTCAGATCCTTTCTCCTTTACAGTGAGATACCCAGTCAGCCTCTCTTCTGGCCTGGCAAGGAGAGCTGAGTGGATGTGGAAATTCAGTTTGGTGGTGCTTGGTGCCTGTGAGACGAATGTTTAGACCCTGGTATGTGTATGTAGCAAGGCTGGTCCTGAACAAACACAGGTCTACTGAAGACCTATTGTGGAGAAGGGGTTGGGAGAAAGAACTGGGAAATAAACTGGCTTTGCTTAGGATGTACAGGACTTCATGGATGTGCTAGGCAGTGTTCTGGGTTTATATGGATCTGAGTAATTAAAGAATGTTTAATATTTATTGTGGCTCCTTCACTGATGGGAAAGGAGGTAATATATCCCCTTTTATTAAGGTAATGAAAACAGTTCCTACATTTTACTTTCCTCTGGTATTTTTTTTTTCTAAATTTTAGTAGTGACCAAGGTGGCTTTGGACTGGTCTGTTTTGAGAAAGAATATTCCACATGTGGAATTTTCTTAGGATAACATAATGAAAAATTTGATTTAAATGTCTAGGAGAATACTGCAGTTCAGTTCCTTCTTTGCTGCAAATGAAGAGTTCAACAGGAAAATGACATTTATGATGTCACTCTTAATGGTATTATGGGAACTGCCCAACTTGAGGCTCGTCTAAAAATGCAGTAGAATAAATATGCCTTTTTTTTTTTGACACAACAATTACTTCATTTTGTGTTGTAAAAATTCAAGGCAGCCTATGACATTACTGACCTTCACCTCCTCGCCTGTGAAGAAGCATACCAGAAATGCTATTAAAGATAGGTCTGAGCAATGTAGCATTTACCTGAGGTCAATATTTTTTCCTAAATATTTTCTTGATACTTACTTTTTTTAAAAAGTGAATGTACAGCTGCTTTAGTGATGCAGAAGTTAGTCCAGGCACTGTTTTGCCAAGTGGATTTTAGGGAAAAAATTAATGGGGCTGCCTATAAGCCTGTTCCAAGCTGTTGAACTGAAGTTGTTCATGTTGGACTGGTGATAGCACTGGTGAAAAACTTCCTTGGGATGGGAATTTTAACCATGTTTTTAAAGAATCTGCTCCCCTTCTTGTTCAAAAGCCACAGAGGTAGTTCTCTCCATCTCAGAACTCCTAGTGATGATAGAACCCGCTCAGGCATCTGAGAGGAAGGCATTCCTGTTCTGCCCCACTCTGTAGAGTGACCATCTCTCTCCACCCTTTACTGAAGGAAGCCTGGAAAGTTTGTGGTACAAGCTGAATGCCTGAAGTCGGATAAGGCAAAAAACCTACGTGGGATGCCATGCTTAGCCTCTACCTGCCTACTCAGTTATGGTTTCTTCCTCTTTAAAAGCAAAAAAAAGTTGGAGCTCAAGAAAGTTATGATAAGCGGCCCCACAGGTCATATCTAAAAGAGTAACTTGTTCTTTTATAAGGACGAGACAAAAGATTTCCTCCATTGAACAATTTTCAGAAGAAAATCTTTGGGTACTTGCATGAAATATTCCTATGCACAGTCTCTTCTCAGGCCTAGAGGAATAAAACACAATAGGTTGTAGGTGCCTCTGTATTGTTACTTAGGGTGGAATGTCACAGAGTTAAGTCCTCATGCACAGTAGATCTTTACAATAGCCCTTTCACACACTGATCTGTTGAACTGGCCTTGTAGTAGCTTTGTCAGGTGCTTACTTGTGAAGGATGTTCAAAAACATGAGACCACAATCATCCAGGTAAATAATTAAGTTTTTACAAGGTCACAGAAGTAATTATTTTGAAGTCTGGATCTGTGGACTGCCTGGATCTTGAGCAGACTTATCAGTTACAGCATCTGGACTTCAGGGCTTCTCTTATGGACTCATCTACTCTTCTTAGAACATGGCTGGGAGAGGTACATTGCTTGTGGTCCCAGAGGGGCCACAACAAGCAGTGAGGACTAATTTCTTGGAGGGTGCATGGATGGCAGTTGCTCTTAGGAAAAAGCTGCTGCCTTTTTTTTTTTTTTCCTTTAACTGCTTTGGCAGCAGTTCAGTGGTCTTTTGAGCTGCAGACAGATGGAGGATGTGATCAGCTGTTGGGGCAGTGTTTGNCCACAACAAGCAGTGAGGACTAATTTCTTGGAGGGTGCATGGATGGCAGTTGCTCTTAGGAAAAAGCTGCTGCCTTTTTTTTTTTTTCCTTTAACTGCTTTGGCAGCAGTTCAGTGGTCTTTTGAGCTGCAGACAGATGGAGGATGTGATCAGCTGTTGGGGCAGTGTTTGCTGCTCTAAATAGATATTTCTTGTCTTCTCCAGGGAAAGGTAGCACGCTGGATAGAAGTGTCTGGCTGGCAGCACAGGGGACTTCACTGTTCTAGATGCAAATTTTCAGATGCCCATCTTTGTTCTTCCAGATATTAATTATGCCTACAATATCAAAAGTGATTGTTTAGTCATAGCTTGCATTGCAATGTCAGCTTTGCTCACTTTGATTCCTAAGTCAGTTGTTGCTCTTTTTGGAAATAATCGTTTCTCTACTTAAAGTAAGACCAGACTGTGTAGAGAACTGGGCAGTGGTTGGTTTGTGTCACAAACCTGTACATGTGCTATACACGTGAGCTTTCAAAAGATGGGGTATTAACACATGCATGCATCACTAGCATATACGACTCTAGTGATTGATACCTGTTTATTAAATAATAGATGGTTGCTAAGTTATCTGTAGTAATTAAATCTAGTAATTTAAAAATGTTAAGGACTTCATGAACCCATAACTATTTGTAATTTTCTGAATTAGGAGTAGAAACACTGGCAACTGAAGCCTGCACTAAGGGTTTTACTAATTAGACTTCTGTGGACAACAGTGAATTAATTGTGAGATATGTTTTTGTGTAGTTATCTTTTCCCTTCCTCCTTAAGGTTTCACCTCCGTTAGGAAATCTGCAGGCATAGCAAAAGTAACCTCTGAAATTAGTCCTCAGAAAAAGGGTACTGGAGAGTAGTAGGCATGTTTCCCTACAGCATCAGAAGCTGAAGGAGGTTTTACAGTACTGGGAATCTCATTTAGTTGTAACACTCATAAAGCTGTTGAGAAGGGCGGAAATGCATATGGCATGTTCTCTTGGACCATCTATCTCCTGAGCCAGCTTTTATCAAAAATTGGTCATCTAAGCTAATACATGCCCTGGATTTATGGTAATCTGCCACTCAGGTGGGCTCAGCACAGCTGTGTGCTGGCAGGGCTGGCTGCTGCCAGAGCTAGTGCAGGATAACTCAGTGTTAGTGTTGTGCTCTACCCGTTGAATGTTCTTTCTGTACCACCAGCAATCACTTAGGGGCTATAAACATGGATATTTGCCAGCTAGGCTGACATCTGAACAAGGCCCTGAAGCAGCATCTTTTAATGTACTTTGTATGTAGAAAAACTGCTTTCTTGGGGACTGGTCTTTTTTGGTCTGCTTTTCTTCTCCTCATATGTCAGAAGAAACAGGTGGCAGTTACAGGTCTGGTAAGTTAACAGAGGTCTGTGGGTAGTGAATGAGGGTGGGGTCTTTGGAAGGATAGAAGAAGACTAAAATGGCTCTTTTTTTCCTTTTGGATGAAGTAGGAGATGAGTTAATGAGGGGAGAAAGCTGTAAAAGAGCAAGCATTATTGATGTTACATGAAATATGCTTGGCCTTTTGAAATGGGCAAGTGAGTTCAAGAAAAAAAGAGACTCTAGAACACACTAGCTAAGCATGGCATGATGTAGACTTGTTTTTTGAATTTGACTGAAGTTTTGTCATGTCCCTCAGGTTTTGAGTGTCTGTCATGATACCAGCATTGTAAAGTGAGGGAAGGAAAAGAAGGCTGTCAGTTGAATCCTTTTTCTGAAAGTCTGTTAATTAATGCAAGCCATGACGCTAAAGTCTGTGTATTAGGGCATATCTCACTGTGTAGTGTTGAAATATATTGGGAACTGTATTAAATGTAACGTACACGTAGTGTTCTAAGGTGCGGTAAGGCGCTACCTTGACTCCAGTTCTGCTTTCAGCTTTGTGCTGTCAAACTGCATCAATGATGGCTCCTTACAAGCAAAAGATGGGGCTTTAGGCAGGGGTGCCAGACTTGAGTATGCTCTGCCACCCACTTCTCTCTTTGAGGCTTTTTTCAAAGAGAGAGAACTAGTACGAACAGCTGTATGTTGATGTGGTTGAAATCAGTACACTGACTGTGGGCACAGCAAATTTGTGATTTCTTCTGTATTTTGGGGCTAAAATAATTATGGTTTTAAACTAATTTTGTTTTTTTTTTTAATGCCAAAGCTTGTTTTTTGATTTTTGGTGGTGGGGTGTTTTGGGGTTTGTTTGTTTCTTTCTTTCTTTCCCTGTGTGCAGAAATAGAAAATTTAGCTCTCAGAGCAGAAGTCTTCCTAAGTTGGGAAGGTGATGATACCACTGAATTGTACACAGAATTGCTGAAGTTGGATGGGACCACTGTGGGGGTCATCTGGTCCAGCCTGCTTGCTCGAATAGGGTCTTCCTAGAGCACATTGCACCAGATTGTTTCCAGACAGTTCTTGAGTATCTCCAGTGAGGGAGACTCCACAGCCTCTCTGGGCAGCCTGTTCCAGGGCTCAGTAACCTGCACAGTGAAGAAGTTCTTTCTCATGTTTGGCTGGAACTTCCTGTGCATCTCTTTCCGCCTCTTGCCTCTTGTCCTGTTGGCTGGCACCCCTGAATAGAATCTGCTTGACACTCTCCTTTCAGATGCTTAGAGACACTGATAAGATGTACCCTCTCAGTCTTCTCTTCTTCTCAAGGCTGAACAGGTAGTTCAGATATTTCTAGTATTAGGTGTTTTTTTCCACTGAGATTGGTAGTTTAATTTAAAAATGCCTTCAGTAAAGCATACCATAGGCAGACTTTTGTCAGTTTATAAATATAAAAGCAAGTTAAGGAACCTCTTTCAAATTCTATAACCATATTAAACCTAACAGTTGACTATTTCAAACATGTTGTAGGGAATATTTCACAGAGATAGATACGAGGCTCTGAATTTGGATAACATTGATGGTGATGCAAGCCCGGAGACACTTACGTGGACAGATGCAGTGAGTAAGAATGTGTGTGTGCATGTACTGAGGCTTTTTGAAACATGGTATTTTTGAGTGTGAGTTAAAGAGGTTGCTATGTAAGTGTAGGAATTAAGTAAATACTTTCTACGTGTGCATGGAAATAATTTTTGAGTAGGAGAACACACACATACGTGGGCTACTGACGGACAAAGAAGTGCCTGAGTAGATGTTTAAAGGTTCTTTGCCACACTGTGTCTCATCGTGAAACCAGTCATTGGGAACAGAAGAGTTTGCCTTAAAATGCAGTTCTGAGCCACGGTACGGTTCTGCCAACCTTTAGTGTTTAATTGGTGTGGAGTTAATGACCAAAAGATTTCTTAATTGCCATAATGCTTCCAGGCTGCTTATCTTCAATAAGCTGCTGCCACAACAGATGGCAAGCTAGTGGTTTAGCTGAGGTTCACTAGAAGTTTTTCACAATTTTGTTTTAATGGCCTTAACTTATCTCTGTGGCCGTAGCTGTTGGGTAGTTGAAACCCAAACCTTCACTGGAATAGGCTTCAGATGAATTAAGGTTTTACTTTGTCAGCCAGCAAGATAGAACTCTACTGTCAAAGAAACTTCTCAGTTTTATCTGTGTGATCATTGTTATCTTACCTTCACTTTTTTTCCTGGCTACTCCCAAGGTTTGTCTCCACTATACTGTCATTCTCCACTTCTTTTAAGGGAGTCTGCAGGGAATTGTACTGGTGTCTGCTGTGATTTGAGACAGCTTGCAGCAGCAGCCTGAAGCTGACTAGGTTGGGGCTTTTTTAGCATCATAAGAGTCTGAACCACAAGAATAAAAGTGGACAAAATTAAAGTTCCATAATTTTTAATATAGAAAAGCTTTCAAAAAAGATTCTTCTGCTTTCAGAGGGAAAAAATTACAGTCACTTTTTTTCTGTCTGGAAAACAGGCTGCCATACTTACACAGTATCCACTAGTTACAGATGTGAAACCTTAAGTAGGAGGATATGGAACTTTGTACTGGGAAACATTGCATAGTAACTAAGTTAAATATTAATTATTATTTAATGTATTTGGAAGTACTATCATTGGTGACCTAGCTTACCGCTTTTCAGAATTACGCAGAAATTATGATAATTGCATATTGAATATTATTTAGACTGCTTGTTTTATATTTTTGTAAACTTGATGGCTGTATCTTAAAAAATGAAGTGGAACGTTCTTCTGTCAATATTTAAAGTCATTCTGAGCCTATGTTTTCATTTTTAGTCAGGTAAAAAATTTAGTGATTGTATAAGGTTTAGGGGATTGTTCTGATCCCTAGAAATTTGTTAAAACATTGGTAGTAATGGCCTGTGGTAATTTATTCTTTAAATGGAATGTTCAGACAGAAGTCTGAATGTGTTCTTGCCTTTGTGGCTTTGGACTGAGGTCACAGAAATGAGCATTTGTCTAAATGTGAAGCCAGATTTGAAACAAACTCTGAAGTCAGGTTGCACCTGATGGTGTTACCTGTTGGTGAGACTGGCTCATCCTCTCAGTCAGTAAGGTGTTACTGATGATTTGACAGCTAAGCTGCACAAGTCCACAGTAGTGTCTCCTCTGCCAACGCCTGGAGGATCCTAACAGGTGTTCGACCTCCCTTGCACTGAAAACACTAAAAAAAAAAATCAAAGAAAGTTACTCCCAACCCTGTTTGTATTTGTGATAATCCTAAGAAAGTCAACATCCTTATCATTAGCTTTCTCCATGGAGTCTTGACTTGGTGAAATAGCTTATAAATAGTGTGCAGTGTTACAAAAAGGGGGATACGGAATCACAGAGTCAATTAGGTTGGAAAAGACCTCTGAGATCATGGAGTCCAGCCTTTAACTGATCACCACCATGTCAGCCAAACCACAGCACTGAGTGCCATGTCCAGTCATTTGTTGAACACCATCAGGGATGGTGACTCTACCACTTCCATGGCCAGTCCATTCCTATGTTTAGCAACCATTTTTACAAAGAAATTCCTCCTGATGTCCAACCTAAACCTCCCCTGGCACAGTTTGAGGCCATTTCCTCTTGTCCTGTTGCTGGTTGCCTGGGAGAAGAGACTGACTCCCACCTGGCTACTGCCTCCTTTCAGGTAGTTGTAGAAGGCAGAAAGGTCACCCCGAGCCTCCTCCAGGCTAAATACCTCCATCACCCTCAGCCACTCTTCATGGCACTTGTCCTCTAGACCCGTCACCAGCTCCGTGTCCCTTCTCTGGACCTCAGTGACTTTCCTGTAGTGATTGGCTGAGAACTGAACCCCAGGACTCGAGGTGAGGCCTCCTCACCAGTGCTGAGTACAGGGTGACAGTCACTGCCCTGGTCCTGCTGGCCATGCTGTTGCTGATCCAGGCCAGGTGCCCTTGGCCTTCTCGGCCACCTGGGCACGCCTGGCTCATGTTCAGCCACTGTCAGCCAGCACCCCCAGGTCCTTTTCCACCGGGCCCTTTCCAGCCACTCTGCCCCAGCCTGTGGCACTGCAGGGGTGGTTGTGACCCAGGGGCAGGACCTGGCACTTGGCCTTGTTGAACCTCAGACCCTTGGGCCCACTGATCCAGTCTGTCCAGATTCCTCTGCAGAGTTTTCCTACCTTCCAGCAGATCAACACTCCCGCTCCAACCCTCAGTATGTGAGGTATTGCCCTAATATTAAATTAATTAACTATTAATATTATTTTTATGTTTTAATTGTTTTCCCAAGTTTGGGATGAATTCTTCTGATGGAAAAAATTTTTCTATGGTTTCTTTGTTACTCGTGTATTTCCGTCTTTTTTATAACAGGAAGTTAGTCTTCACTGTTGTATTTTGCTTGCATTGTCCTGTCTCTGACACTTCTGCCACAAATATATTCTTTGTATAATGTGCTTGAATAATGTAACTTTTGAAGTTACATGAGAAGTTTTTTTAGTGTTGGTATTAACTCATGATCATCAAAAAATACTTGCATGATGGATGCAGTAGATGCAGTAGACTGTCTTTACTGACACTTTTAAGACTTTTTATTTATGACTAGCAAATTTTTAGTGTCCTTGTCTTAATCTTTTTCACTAAAATGGATATTGTGTAGGGGGTATTTGTGGCACGAGAGAGTTGGCATAACTATAGCAGTAATCTATTAAAGAGTGTTATTACATGGTCAGGAAGGTGTTAGGTCTGATGATTATTTCTTTTGTAGGTGTCTCTGCTTAGTGGGCTGTACTGGGGTTTAGTGGAGCACGAATCCCTGTCGTTAAAGCATGAGAGGATCACTGGAAGATGATGTCTTTCTGGCACCTGTTGTGTCTGATCTTCCAATACGCTGTTGGGATTCTTTTCCTCTTAAGCGAAATTTGGCTGACACTATTGAACAAGGAGGATGTCAGTAGCTCCTCTTCATGGAAAACCAGTCCTTGTTGTTAGACGTCCTGAGCTAGTTGGCCTACTTGAAAGGAAATTATACTGGAGAGGCTTACAACTCATCTATATTGCCATAAATAGGGGTGGGAGAGGCAGAAAGGATGTGTGTGTCCCTCTGCTACTGTGTGGATTTATCCTCCTAATTGGGCTGTCTTTTTTTCCCCATTTTCTTATCACACTTTTACTAGTGCATTTGTGAGAGAAGAGTACATGTGTGGGTCACTGGTGAGCAGGCAGGTAGTCTGACCACCCCGGTGTATCAGAAGCTGGGTAGCTTTCACGGAAGCTGAGCTTTTTGGCCCTGTTTTTTCCCTTTGTGAATCATCTGAGGTGGACTCCACTAATTCTTGAGCTTTTCATCTTCTTCTAAAATGTTAAAGCACATTAGTATTGGTAATTATATACCTTGATACATATTTAAAGGTGGATGATTCGCCTGAAAAATACAATTTATTTTCTTTAAGATAATTTTGTGTTGGTTTTTTTTTGTTTTGTTTTGTTTTTGTTGAGTTGTTGTTGTTTTTTAATTGCACTTGAGGAAGTAGACATAAATCCAAGCAACTAGCTTTTTAAACCAGCTCCTTAAAACTGACACTGAAGTTGAATATAATATACCAGAATCTCTTATCAGTGCTATAAAATCCTAACTTCAAGGTTTTATCCATCCTTATTTTTATCTCATTCATCTCTGTCTTCTGGCCAGTAGAGACAGTACTGATTCTGCTTTTGTTACTTGTTTGTTTAACCTGCTCTTAAAATGACCTATTTGATAGAGACTCCCCAACCTTGCCAAGCAGCCTATTTTCACTCTTAACTACTCTGCTGTTAATTTTCTATTGCATAGAAATCTCCCTTGCTGCAAGTCAAACCTTTTATTGCTTATTCTGTTTGCTGTGGATAGGGAGAACTGACTTTTCCTCTCTCCCCTCTGAATTTTGATCTGTACTGTTGGCATCCCCAGTTCTCTGAGGCTTTCCTGGCAGGTGATATTGTCTGTGTCTGGTGGTGGGTCTGTTGTGGTGTTTCTCCAGCTGTTCCTGTCTGGCTCGAAGACCTGTGTTCAGAGTGAGTTGCAGTTGTCCCTCTGAGACTTACTGGAGCAGTATGAGGTGAAAGGATTATGTCCTGTGTCACATAAGCTATGCATCCCAAGGTAGCATTAGCTTTTTCCAACAGTCTGACCTTGCTGACTGCTCTTTTGCATATAGTCACTTAGATCTCTTTGGAAATTCATGGTAATCGTCAAGATCTTACTATTTAGTTTGGTCATGAGAAAGTTTCAGTACTTAAGGCTGTCAAAAACCTTAATCGAGTAAATCATGACATTTATTCTTCCTCCCCTGTGTAACTCTCTCATTGAAAATTTTACTGGTTTGACATAAGCAAGGTGACTGTTCCTCCTCTCCATATCATCTAAGTGCTTAAAAAGATTGTTTGTGTATATTTAACTTTCCTGGGAAGTGAAGACAAACCATTCCTCAGGTGTTTCTACCTTCACTATCCTTTTTTTTTTTCTCTGTCAGTTTTTGGGTTTTTTTAAATGCTTTTTTGATGGAGGGTTGGGTTTTCTTTGAGGGGTGAGGTTGTTTGTTTTAAGGAAAGGGTTTAAATAGTTCACCTTTTTCTAAGCTTCTGATTATCTAAGGCATCCTCCATAAGTTTTCAAAGATAGGATTATTGATTTTGAGGTGGCTCAAAGGATTTCCTGAGGAAGTTGCTTGAATGTTATCAGATCTAGCCTACTTGGAAAAAATATAAGTATGGCTGTTTCCAGTAGTCAGCTTATTCCGGGTGGATATTTTTACTCATTTACTTGTGCTAGTTGTGCTGGTCACCTGCTTGTAGTTGGTCTCTTTGGTGAGGACTTGTTCTTCATCAATCTGTTTTCTCTCTTCATTCAATAATGGAGAAATTCTAGTAGTAGTAGTGTAGCATAGTGATAGAATGATTTCTTAGTAGCCTGAAGCTGTTTTGTAAGAATTATTTCACTTTGTGCCTTTAGCCTTTTATATTTGTCCCTTATCCTCTCGCCATTGTTATGCTTGTTACTCCCTTCATGTGTGCTCTTTCTGAGTCATTATTCTCTTGCTATGTTTTTCTGTTCTCTTGCTGTGCTTGGTTTTCTTGAATTTGTTTGTTTCTATTGTGTCATTTGAGAATTAGCTCTTCCTTGCTGTAAACTTGTCTCGTGTGAGTTCTTATTTAGTGATGTGAAATCTGTCTCTTGCTGTTCTTCCTTCCTTTCCCTCTTCAGTAACCACTGAATTGATGGTTCACTTCAGTGAAACTGTCTCTTCTCGTTTACTGTCAGCTGCCTTTTTCTTGCTGCTACAGCTAAAGGAAATGTCTCCAGTTGCTTTCTGTGTTTTAAAAACGTAAGTTCCTTGAGCCATTCCCAGCAGGTGCCTAGGTTCTTCTTATCTCCTTGTAATAAGAAGTCTTACTCTTTCAGAAAGAGTATCATCAGTCTGTTGGCCTTTTTTGATGGTCTGTAGTAAGTTTGCAGCTTTATAGAACTCGTGCTTTCCTCCTTTTATTATTTGCAGACTTTCAGGATACCGCTTTCTGCATTTGTGATGCTTGTATCCTTTGGGTATAGAGTATAATACTCTTTGGCGCTTGGATTTGTTTGGTTTGGGTTTTTGTTTGTGGGTTTGGGTTTTGTTGTGTTTTTTTTTTTTTTGTGAACTGACTGGATCCTCTTTCTGTTAGTATTCCAGTGGGAAAGGGACTCTTACGGAGTAGATCATAGTCTTAATCGCATTCACAGAATTCTAGCTCCTTTTCTTATGCTTTTATACATTAGTATGCATTTGTCTAAGACTGATGGATTGGTTACTTGGATTTTATGAACTTTTGTGAATAATTACTTGTCCTTATTTCTAAGCTCTTTCCCTAGTATATCATCTTTGGACTCTTGATGTTTTGCTCATGATTCTAGTGAAAAGTAGTCTTCCCTCAAGTTAACAACCCGGAAAGGCTTTTTTTCTATGTTAATTCCTCGTAATCTTCTGCATTGTCACCTACCGGCACCTGGAACCTCATCACATGACCAGAGAAGCCAAAGCCGTCCTTTGATAGCATTTTCAAAATCGTGGGGTCGTCTGCAAGGAGAGTTTGTTCCTGACATTGTTAGGGTGTGGAAAGCTGATTGGGAGTGTCTTACTTGTTCTCAGTTGTTGTTAGTAGTATCCATAAAGAGTAGTTGGTGTGATGAATGAACATTGAACAGCTTTTATTTTCTTGGGTCTGAAAGAAGCAAAGAACATTTGGGGCAGTATGCACCCAGGTAGGGCCAGTGCACAGCTGGTTCTCGATGGTGTTTTTTCTGTTACAGCTGTTTACTTGGCTTTGCCTTTTGCAGTCTCCTCTTGAACTGCCTTAAAGGCTTTGCGGTCACAGGTGTCTCAGCGCAGCTGCCTCCTGTTTCTCCTTAATGCCTCACCCCCAAAACAAACCCCACACTCCAAATCTCAAAACCACTTTCTAAGAACGTGTGATGTAGAACTTAGTGCACTGTATGTTTTCCTTGTAACCTCCATTGCTATAGGAAATATAGGCAAGTGTTTCTGCAAATCCGGTCCAAGATACGTATTTGTCTCACTGTCTCATTATAACCTTTTCAATTTTAGATCAGGGAACATTTCAGATTAGAGTTTTGGAGATGCCACTTTGTTATTTTGTTCCTTGTATGTGTGTTTGGATCATGGTTGTCTGTCTGCCATTTACACCCCTGCGTTTTGGTGAGGCGTAGCTGAATCGACTCCTGGACTCTCTCATTTCTGCTTCTTAAGTTGCAGCAGTAAATTTGGGTCAGAGGACTTCATGCTTTATACATTTCCTCATTTGATTCAGTCAATGTCTGGTCACTCCCATGGTGATACTTGAGGCAAAATATGTGTTGTGTTTCAGTAGTGTATTTCATATGGCCATAAGTAACTAATATGTGATGTGATGTATGTGTGTATGGTGAGCATTGAGAGCTCAGCAGTTTGAGGATAATGAAGTGCAAGGACTGAGGTAATCTTTTGTGGATATTAGCTTAACTTGGGGTTTTACTAACTTTGTAGTGACTTGTTAGAAACACAACCTTTGAATGCAGTTCTGATGTTAAAGCTAACTTGCTGCATCTTCTCCCATAATTTTGCTGATTGCTCTTAACTGTTAAACTGAGATTCTGCTTCTTACTGATGCTGATTTTTGCAGAATTGAAGTGGCTTAGAAGTAGAGAATTATTTCTCTGGGTTGTACTCTCAGTGTCGTGTTCTAGTACAGCATATGCAATTTGCCTGACAATTCTTTTTCTTTGTTGTGGGAAAAACATGGCTAGTATTAGAAATTGCATTTGGTGGATCATTCGGAAAATGGCCTCTCCCATGTCCAGAATGTGGCTTTTCCTTAATGCTTTGAGATTTTGCTGCCAGGAGGGTGTATGTTTAACCCTTTAAGAGTTAACAGGTGGGGTAATTTTCTTGTAACATAATTCCTGGAATAGGGCGTCTGCAGTTGTTGCATTGAAGTTACATAGTCGGGTAGTTAATTCCTAAATGTTGTTTACACATGTTAAGCTAGCCTTTGGATGAGTGCTTTCTACTGTTCGTAAGGAAACTGCTGGCACATCTTGGGATTGGGTTGGTTTGGTTGTGTGTAATCCTATTAATGTTACATATTTGTGATCAGGATTGAGGTTGAAACAGCAGATTAAAGCTCTACCAACTCTGACTAGGAAAGAAATTTATATGCTTTGTTGTTATCTGTCAGGGCTAGTTGAGAGGATTTTGGGGTGTTTTAACTACCTGCTCAGAACCCTTTGCTCATTGTGCTTGGGAAAATGAATGCTTGAATTGTGTTCATTATTAGCTTTTGATATCTTTTTTTAGCACATGCGGCTGCAAAATCACTGGGAAAATGTTGAACATACTCCTAGAACAGAAAAGGCAGAATCCTGGTAGGAGGTGGATTGGCTGTGTTCTGCTGTGTCATATTTAGCTACAAAGAAGGGAAGTATTGCATGTGGGAAGGGATGTGTGCTTCTAAAGAATTTGTAATGTGTGTAATTAAAACAAAATTTCCTTCCCTCCCTTTTTCTGCTGGAAAGCCTGGGTTCTTGGTAGCTGCACATATGAGTATTACAGATACAAGTATGTTTTCACTCAAGTCTAAGCTTGTCTGCACTTAAGTTCGTTCTATTATTTCGTGTACTTGCTGCCATTTCACTTGTCAGCTAGGGGATAGCGTTTACTACTGTGCTGAAAACTCATTAAATACAATTAATTCCTGCACATCCACCAGTAAAAGACCTGATTTCCTCCCCCTATGATTTTAATTTGGTTTCAGGCTTTCAAGTTTGCTTTACCTTGCAAATTGTCCATACTTCTACACAAAATACTAATTTATTTTTTGCTTTTTATTTTAAATACAGTGTTAAAAGGTATGCAAGAGCTTTGTGAAAACTCTTGTAGCCAAATTTCCCTTCCTCTCCCCTATTGCTGAAAAACCACCCAGAAGACAAAGGCGGCTCTTACGTTACAATTGAGTTGCAGATGTATTTGGGTCGCTGTAAAGCTTTTTCATGTGAATAGTGATAAAAATGTGAAGGGATCTGGGCAGCTGTTTTGATTCTGCCTATCTGTAGAAATATGTAAAAAGACTTTCACTAGCTGATTCGACTTCATTTGAAATAGATCTTCACTGTCCCTATCTTCAGTTCTGCTTCATATCCTTCATTCTGTGACTGATAGTCTTATCCTTCAGTCTGAGTGTATTCCAGGACACTCGACTCTGCTTCCCTGTGCTCGGTTTGATTGTTGTTTTCTGCCCACCCCCGGTACCCTTGCAGAGAACAGCGTTGCTTCGCTAAGCTGAACGAGCCAGGCCTCTTGCTGACGGCCCAGTTTGGCTGTCACCATGTCTGTTCCAGTCAGGCTTTTCTTGAGGGTGGTTGATCAAACGAGGTCTCCTCCAGAGGGCTGTGAAGCAGCGCCAGTACTTCCTTCCCAGTGCCTCTTGGAAACAGTGTGGTGCCTCTTGGAATCGTGCTTCCTCTTCACAGTCGCAGTGATGAGCATCAGCCCTTGGGATAACAAAAACCCCGTTCGCTTCTGATCTTGATAGAGAATTCATCTGAGAAAGGCTCTTTGGTTGCAAGTACAGCACGAGACGCTTTTCGGTGTCAATGCACCTTTAAGATGTGCAATTTTTTGATTTGGAGATGGGAATTGAAAAATTCTGACAGTTGGAAATGTAAACTATGAATAATGAGTTGAATATAATGAAAGAGAAGAAATTATGAAATCATCAATACAAATAGTTAAATATGCATGTGCACAATTATACTTCTGAAAAAAGAACCAACTTCTAGTAACGTATTCTTAATTTACGTGCAGTACCTCAGATCAATGCAATGCAAAATACAAAGAACATAAGGATATTAATTCTACTGGCTTTAGTCTGAGTAAATGGTCTTATTTAGCCAAGTAATTGGTTGCACAAGTATAGGCATGCTGTATTGTCTTGGTTTCACACAATTTAAGAGCTGATTGCCTCATGTGTATTGTAGTTGGTTGAGTTTTGTTCTGTTTAAAAACATTTTTCTTTGAGAAAAATGAAGACATAATTATAAAGAAGATGAATACAAGGTTATGTTATGGTTTGCAGCTTTCTGACTGGTATTTAAATTTTACTTCAAAGTGTAAGGCTTTGATTCTTACTATCTTCACCATTTCTTTGCTGAAGTGTCATTATTATGCTAAGTAGGCTGTAATAGTTCTATGCTAAGTTCTATTTTAATTTACTCAAGCTTAAATGTAGATTCTTAAAAATTATTTTTAATGACCAAAATAATTTTATTTTACTGTAGAAGTGAATTTTTCCTCTATTTATGATGCTATGAGGAAATGGCTCATCAGCTGCAGCTGCCATTTGTACTGATAGTATGCTGCAGTTTGCAAAGTAAAGCTTGACAGTTGGATAAAAGTGAAAGTTTAGGTTTCTCTTCCCCCTCCTGCCCCCCAAGGGCAAAATCTTTCATTTCTTGCAGTACAATATGTATTTCTGTATGGTAGGTGTTACATATTTTTCTAATATATGTTTATAAATGTAAGCACGGTAGAAATTGAGTTTCTGATACTCCTCGATTTTTGTAAGATAAGACGGATGGCTTTAGGTTCAAAGGAAGATAAAATGCCAAGTTGGGATTTGCAAGCATAGGCACTTCTCATGGCATCAGGGATCTGTTGCTTTCTCCTGCAGTGATCCTTCTCTGCTGGAAGGCAATTAACCATTAACCACCAGAGACTGCAGTCAGATTCACTATGGCATTATTAACCCCTGCTTGGACATTTACCTCTTCCTTGAGAAGGAACATGGACAGGCCCAGACAGATGGACAGTTCTGTCTTCAGGGTGGGGCAGCACTGCACCTACTGTTCACTGCTTTTGAATAAGTATGGGGGACTTGTGCTTGTTAGATTTCAAATGCAGTAGGAGTTTTTCTGTTCCCAGATGATGTGGATCTTCCAGCTTTTTGCCATGGAAAACCTTCAGTAATGGGTTTGCTAGTGGGTTATGGGAAATTGTGGTTATGCTGTTTTTCTTTTCGTGTTGTGTTGGAAGAAAGCATAAGATTATATTGATAAAGCTTCTGGGGGATATAGCAGTTTGGAAGGGAATAATCAGAACTCTGAGCTGATTGGCAAAACCCAGTACTCGTTCATATGCTGCAAACAGTATTCATGGATGTGTTGCCAAATTTTGTGTGACTTGGGTAGAGTGACCTTTAGGACGGCTGTGTTGATGGCCTCTGTCTGGCTGCACAATATTCTGTGAAT
>VYZQ01064517.1:2316-16538 GCA_013400655.1 Mystacornis crossleyi | reverse complement strand
CAATATTCTGTGAATTAAAAAAAAAAAAAGACTATCCTGATCCTTTAATCTCTTCACAGTGGTGTCAAATGGGAGATTATCAGGTATCCGCTAGGGATTTCTTCCAGAATTACCAGTTCTTGTGAGTACTTAGTCGGAAGGATGATGTAATTGTCTGTGTCCCTGCCTTCCAAGGACCTGTTGTCTAACCCTTTCCAATTTATTGGAATGCAAGGAGAAAATGGCTCATCAAATAAAAGCATCTGAAAATGTAACAGAAGAAAGTGATGATGAAGAGCTCTATTTATGTTTGATTCTGAGCCTAGATGAATTCTGTTGCACATTATTTGCTACTTGCAGTTTTAAAATCGGGGTTATCCTAGATCATATCTTATGGAAAGAGCACCCAACAGTAATTAGTTCAGGAAGGATATTGGCCTTTGTCAAGACAAATTTCATGAGATCATGTGCCAGGCAGTGCTTAGATATGCTTCTTAATTACAGCTTATGTAGGTTTCGTTTTAGTAGTGGAATTTAACTCAGAGTATCTATGGAACACAGCAGGGACTTCTGGTAGGGTCTGTACACTCCACTCTACAAAGCAACTGCTTATTTCTTAATCATTTTTTACTTAGAGTATTATTTGATAGTGATCCCTTGGCACATGGGATTTTTTAAAATAAAAAAAACGGGGAGTTGAATTCAATGGCAGTGGTTGAGGCAGGGGTGAATATACCCATCTGTAAATTTTGTGGAATAAATAGAAAGTTGGCATAATTCAAATTAACAGCCAAGGAAGTAATTTGACTTTGTTCAACAAAACGAAATAGATTAAAGAAACTTGAGTACAACCTTGCTTTAACTTCCATTTTAAAAGTTACATGACTGTAGATTGTTCTGTCTTGTAACAGGATACAGATCGGAGTTTCATCTTTTTAATTTTGGATTATAAATTCTTCCCAATTCCTGTAAAGATCATGACTTTTTTGTGTGTGCTGACGTTTTCATATGGTGGCACTATAACCTGTGAACTCCTTATTTCCTAACAGGTGCTCACTTCCTGAAGGATGTATTTTAGACTGATTCACCTAAAAGAAAACTGAGTGTGCTACTGAAGAATGAGTGGGAGGAATGGCACAGAATATAGATGTTGCTTCCTTAAAACTCATTACAGAGCAACAGTATCTGTGTTCTTTTCAAAGTACTACTTCAAAGTTGTCTTTTCGAGGTACTACTGAGAAAAAAAAACTTGTCCTGGGGAGTTTCATGAACCGTTCTTTGCAGTGTAGATCATGTCATTTAAGATGGCTCTGGTTCTGAGTACAGATTTTTGTCAGCCCAGGTTTGATGGGCTCGTGAATTTTAAATAAGTGTTTAGACTTCAGTCTGTCCTGATCAGTGTGCTACAGTAGAATTGTTTTATTTTGGCACTGGGGATCCAAAGGAAAGATAAATGTAGCAGGTAAATAATCAGTTCTGTGTAAATCCACCAGAAGTGGTGATTTTACTTAATTTTCAGAGGACTTGAGTCTTACAGAACTAGAAGTAGAGAGAAAACTGATTTTCTTTCTCTTCTCCATTGTCCAGTGCGGTCTGACTTCCTTCCTGCCTGCTCTATTTTTGAAGCTTTTGTGTATGTCTGGGCAAACCAAAACAAAACAAAAACATAATTATGTATACTTTTTGCGCAGACTTTTAGAAGTCATACATGTATTTGATCCGCCAGAAGCTGACAGTGCATGATGAGCACTTTTGCAAACTGTGGAGGAAAAGATGCCTTTAACTTTCTCAGACTACTAATATTATGCCTGATTTTGAAAAACAGCTCTGTGTACAGGTGATTTATTCTCCTTCCTCCCCCACTCCTGTGATGAGCGTATAAATATTTACTTCTTACAAAAATTCTTTGGGAAAAAGTCTTGTTGGCCAAATATCTTAGACTTGAGTTTTAGCAGGAGGTAGTAGGCACTTGTCATCTTAGTTCTGATTTAGGGTATCGCCCCAAATGGGTGAGATGGGGACAGCCTCCCCACCCACCTGACCTCACTCTTAACTCATAACTGTTGCTAAACCAGAAAGCATTGGTCTTTTTGAACAAGTCCTATATATGCCTACTGTTTATATTTTTGTAGTTCCTCTCCATAGATGGAACTTCTATAAAAACAAAGACTTCACCTGGAAGAAGTATAATTTGAAATAATTTCAGTTTCTGTTGAAAACTCCATTGTCATTTTGAGCTAGTATCAAAAGTCGTAAAGGATTTCACTGTTGGAAAAGAAGCAATTCAGATTTGAGATCTTGGGGGTGTGGGAAGAGGAATAATTTTGGGGATTTGAGCCACTTACAGTACACTTGCTTCATTACCTACATGCAAGGTAGATGGAGCTTTCTGGATTAAGCCTCCCCACCCTCAGCTTGTTGGCTTGCTTGACATCAGCAATTTACTTTAGGACTAGCTTTTACTAAACTATGAAAATAGTGTTATGTTTACTTAAAGCCAAGTGATAAGTTTTAATAATATGACTTGTTGAAGAAGGGAAGCCTTCAGAGAACCTGCCTTGCAGGTTAGTCAGACTCTATAATGGTGTGATTTTACTTAATTAAAAAAACACTGGAGCTCAATGTTATTACACAAAAAAGATTACCATTGCAATAGAGGTGTCACTAAAATTATTGCAGTCTCATAATGTTGATTTTATTTGTATTTTTCTTCATTATTCATGTAAGAAGAGTATTTGTTATATTGGCTAAAGAGGATTTAACCTGAGATCTTAGAAAGTTTATCTTGGGGTAGTGCAATTCAAAAGAGAGAGAAACAGTTTTGCTCATAAGCGTTTTCTGGGAAGATGCTTGCATAGGGAGTACCTAATTTTGGTTCAATATACTTGGCAATAGACAGCCATCATATCTTTATCTTAATATATTGCCCCTAATGTGAAGTAATGTCATACTTCACCTGTTGGAGGGCTAAATGGAGTGGCCTCAACAACACTCCTTGTTAGCTCCTTGCAATTCCTTGGGTTTGTAGTTGAGTGTAATGCTGTGTCTCTGCTCTGCGCTCTGTCGCTTGCTCGTCTTTACAAACCAAGCGAGTGTGAACTCTCAAGTTAGATGAACAATCTTTTCTTAGTGCCAGCATTGTCTCTCTTCCTCCTTCCACCTTCATGGGTCATTTCCTGTGTTTAGCCCTTGACTGGGTAATTCCCTCTGGCGAAGCGTGATGGAGGGAGCACGGTACAGTTGGCTGGAGTGCTCTGAGGTCGCAGGATTTCCACCCTGCCCCATCCAAATGCATATACACAAGCTGGTACACGAATCTGTAATGTGTTGATATATCTCACATGGTGTTCTGCAGCAAATCTCTTCTTAATGATTTCTGTGAAGTACTATAGCTATTGAACGTAGATGTGCTGTGCACTAGGTACCAGTATAAGTAAGGGCTGAGTCAACATGTTGGCTGTATTCGTGTGCAGAGCTTTTGCCCTCTGGAGCCTCTGACAGGCTTCTCATGAACGCTTTACTCTTGACTGTTGTTCAGCTTCTGGCAACTTTTGTTTCTCCTGCTTCTGAATTATTTCATGTCTAGAACGTAGTTTATTTGTATTTGAGAATAATATCAATTTTTAAAAAAAATCTAAATATCAAGAGTGTCACAAAAGCCTTGTAACACTCTTTGGAATGCCTGTTCTTTCTCAGCTTTCGCTTTTTTATATCCCTGATAATTGACATAAAGATTTAAAGGTTGTCTGAAATTTTGTAGTCCAGTAGCTTTTCACAGAAGTACCATGGGACTGGCTCATGGTATCACTGACTTGTTCATGTGTATTTTTTCTTCATTGAAATATTTTCAATCTCAAGAGTGTGGACTACACTAGAATAATGCAGACTAGGCTGGGAAAGGATAATTTAGGTGTTTTTGAATATTAATGCCAAGGACAGAACGCTTGGTAAAATGAACTGATAGTCTGCAGAGTTACTCATTTGGCCAGATCAAGTGTTGGCTGCCTTAATATGGATGTTTGAACTCAAATTATTATCACCTTGTCTTTGCTTGTGCTGGCTTTTGTTTGGTATTTTGGCACCCTTAGTAAAATCAAGGATCTTTTGCATAGGAAATGTTCACAACTTTCCCTGTTAGTGACAGTTGCAGATAATCAATAACCACTTTATCTGTCAGTATCTCTTCTATAATCCCGAGATTCCCTGGCAAGCAAGTCTGTGTTAGGATGTACAACTACATTCTGTTCAGTGTCGCTGGAGATGTGTGTTACTATGGCATGAAAAATTTAGATATTTGTCAGTTTCTTAAGCAAAACACTCCTGCTTCTAGATCAGGGAGTGATACTACGGTAGTTTGTTCATCTTTTATCTTTATAATTAATGAAAGTAAATGGTGGTCTTTATACATTCCTCCCCTGCCAGGATGTGTTTCACTACTGCTTCACGCTAAACAACAGCTACGTTTGGAGTAGGAACTTCCAAACTTTTCTCTTTTGCCCCATCAAACATTTACCTATTTTAAAGCTCCTGATTCAAAACTCCTTGAAATTCAATTTTGTATAACTGATGGCAAAAGACTTTTTTTTTCCCCTCCAAACCAATAGTAATAGACTCTAAAAGCTGCTTGAATATTGCTGTGCTAATGAACCTGTAAAAGTGTTGCACATTACTGATTATTTTCCTGCCTGCTGTTGGACATGCTAATTTTGTATTCCCCTTACTCCAGTGCTAGGAAGAAAACGCTTACCTTTAATCTTTTAAAAAATATCATTTTAGTATTCTTTTCTTAGAGATTATGCTCTCCTACTACAAAAGCTCTTGTACTTTTGGGGGTTATTTATAAATGAAAAATAAGAACTCCACAGACTTCTGTCTTCCCTTCTATTAGAAAAGTTTCCTGTTCACCTGCACTTGGGTGTCAGACTTTCATGACCATCCGTGACCTCGGGCCAGTCCAGCTGGAATGCAGCAGGCCCAAGCATGCTGTGATCGAGCGGATTTCTGCATTTCTTGGCCATGTTGTTACTGACCATAAGTGTTTGGATGTGGTCATCCTCTCTGAGAGGATTCCTGAGTGTGGTTCTGGGTAATCATTATCTGACTCCAAGAGCTCCCTGGACTGTTTCTTTCAGTGTTAGACCACCCTTAACAACAAGTACTTTGATGAAAAAATGACAGAATATTTTGTAGAGTATGTTCTGCTTTATTGGGCATATGTTTTGGTTTGGTTTGCTTCAGCTTTGCAGTACTTGATATCTTGTAGGGCTTATGGCATTTTGGTGCAGGAGTTTGTTCTTGCTTTCAGGTTTGTTCTTGCTTGCATGGCACTGGCCTGTCCAGAGTATGGCCAAGAGAACCTTTTCTGTGATAAACCAGGGAGAACTTTGCTTAGTCTCTCGGTAGTGTATGTCCAATGCCTTTAAAAATGCTCATGGATTTCTTAAAGCGGATGAAAAATAACCAGTATGTTGAAATAAATGAAATTTCATAGGCAAGAGTGATGATGCTGCCAAGTAGAACTGTTTCAGTTTGCTCTTCCTCTGAAAAACTGGGTTGTACCAGATGTTAACTGGGTATAATGTGGACTTTAAAAAGGATTAAGGAAGGGATAAGTGTTGATCGTTTACTGCTGTGTTTTACATCGTAATATCTCTTCAGTGCTGTATTACATGTTTTGCAGAGGCTACCGTCACTGCGGAGGCTGCAGTCACTCCTGCCAGTGTTCAGGAGCAGCGTGTAAAGCAAACGCCAAAGCCTTGCCGTGCTAGAGGTCTGGCCAGCGTGTTGTCCTGTGTGACAGTGCTGGCTACTAGAGAATGGAGAGAACTGCAGTGCGTGCTTAGAATGGTCCTTCTCCTGTGTGCCTTCACAGGTCTTACCGGTCCAGGGGTCTCCGGCATCAGATTTTGTTTGTTAACTGCTGTTGAATGTCTCTCCGATGCGTTTATCATCATTCCTTCCCCTCATCCATCAGCCATTTGACTTTTACGATGGCTTATTGTTCAGTTTGAGTTAGGGGGGAAGGATCCTAAATTTTCACTTACTGAAATCAGATCGTTTGCTATCTATTGAACTTAAGGCATGAAGAAATCATTCCTCATATCTGCAAGTCACTTAGGATTTTGTAAGCGTCACTCATCTGCCAGCAGCAGTTCTGTCACCGATTTAGCTGTGTCTGGGAGCGGAGAGGAACAGCTCAGGCTGCGACTGGAGCGTGCCCAAGTCAGAGCTTCGCTGGGGCTGCAGGGAGAGAGGTCTCGAGCAGAGAGTGGGACTTGAGGGAGCTGCTGCCAAAGGGGGGGGGTGACAGCAGTGGGAGGTGAGGCAGAGCTGCTCCGAGCAGTGTTGTGGTGGGCTCGCTGCTGGAAGTGCCTGGGGCAAGGCTGAGCACAGGACAGCCCTGGCACACGGGTTTTGGCTTTAAAAGGCAGGCGGGAGAGCATGAGGCATGGACAAGACATCTGGATGGGTTTGGGGAGGGGTAGCAGTCTGAAGTTTCTTTAGTGTTACTCAGATGCTTACAGATGTTTCAACAAACTTGATTTTTCACCTCCCTATGTAAAAATAAGGTAATTGATTCAAGTGGTATGGAATACAGTTATTATATTAGAATTAAGTGTAGCTGTAATTGTCTCTTGGTAACATTGGTTTTTTTCTGGTCTGTCTCTCCTAGTGCACCTGAGAAAATCAGTGCAATTTATCCTTGCTGTTTTTCTCTGGGAGAAATTTGATTCAATCTTGCCTTTTTTTTTTCCCCTTCTTTTTTTTCTTTTTTTTCCTTTTTTTTTTTTCCTTTTTTTTTCCCTCTTTCTGAGCATCACATTTCTTTTGAACTGTTTAAGGTTTGGTGATGGTGAATTGAATCTGCATTTCTTTCCTGTGCTTTCCTTTTCCTGAGCTCTCCTGAGATCTTGCATCACTCTCACTTTCATGATGTTTGTGTGGCTTCACAAGGCTTCAGTTGCGAGAGATGGGGGGGTGTTGTCTAGTAATGTGTCACAGCCTCCTGAAGGTCTGATTTCAGTAGTGACAGCTATTAGAGCAAATTATGGCAGTCTCTTGAGTGCTTATTTTGTGATTGCTCAACTGGTTCTTCAAGGTCACTCTGGTGTAATCAGGCAATATTGTTTAAACTGTGATTCCCTCTTTCTTCATGCTTTCTGATATGAATTACTCTGTGCCAAAATGTTGCATGCCTTTACTCTCCAGAAAAATCAGTGTTTTGGAGGAGGTGGGTTAGTGTGAAAGTAACTTCCAAGAAACACCTGATATATTTCTCTAAATATTTTCCATTGTAAATAACATTTACAATAAGAACAGAAATACTTACCCCCCCCCACACACACACTTTCCATTACAGTGAAAAGTGCTTGTGGAGATTCAAATGTTCCTGATGATCTATGTTAGCCTTCCTTATGGCATTTGCCTTCATAAAATAGCTTTTTAAAACACAAAACGTTAAAATCATTAAAAAAGATACTCAGGAATGAAAAAAAGAAAGCTTTTTTAATTAAATAAAAAAATTAGGGTTATCCAGAAGTGACAGCTGTCTAGCTTGAATTCTCTGCACACAGAATTATATCTGTCAACATATGGCACAGTAACTAGATCTTGGAAGGTCCTTCTGCCATTCTCCAGTCTCTTTAGTTACATGAAGAATTTAGTGCTATTAGCTAACTTTGTCATCTCGGGCACTTTCTTGTTACAGACTTTGGATAACTGCAATTTCTCTTTTGAAAACTTAATAAATAATAAAAAGAATCATCTGCTCCTCTAGTACTAGTGAAGTCCAAAGCAAGCATTAACATACTGAAATTATTAATGCAACTCTGAGGTCCTTGAGCTTCTTTAGGACTCTTGGCTGAATGTCATCCACTCTTGGTGGTTTGCTGATTTTTCACTTGTCCATTTTCTCTGTACTGTTTGTTTTTTGGGTTTTTTTTCTAGCAGTGCTTTGCTTTGAAACAGATCCTCTAATGCATCTTCCATGAAGAAGCCTTTTACTGGGAGAATAAGGTCCTCCATTATGAACATGAACATGCAAAAAATAATTCTGGTCATTTTGCCCTGACCTTAGCTTATTTAAGTTTGTTTTTTTTTTTAATGCTTCTATTTGTTTACTTACTTTAGCCTTAGTGATCCTGATAGGCTCCTTGCTTCTCATGTGCCTCAAGAAAGGATTCAGTTGTAGTTTTTATACTTTTTTTTTTCCTTCCCTAAATTATTTGTGAGACTGTCCCATTGTATTTTTTTTCTCTGTTCTTAGCTTGCTATTGTTTGAGCCTCATTTGGACAACTTTTACAAGATTCTTCTAATATTTTCTCTAAAATGTTACTTAGCCATCTCCTTCCTTGCCTGTCATGTCATTATTCACCCCCACTTAAGTGTTTCTTTTTTTGTGATTTTTATATTTCCTAGGCCTCACATACAATGTCTTACATCTCATTGCCTACAGACACTTGGTTTTTGGTGATTCTCTTTGTTTCCTCCTATTTGTCTAATTCCTTTCTTTAAATTCCTTGATGTTTGTTCCTCCTGCAGATATTTAGGTCACTATTAAACTTTGGGGGAAGGTTACACTAATATTTTTAAGCAAATTCTGCACAGTGCTTAGGATCAAGAGATGTGTTTTCTGACAACTCATTCCATGAAGCAGTCTTTCCTGCTCTTCAGTATTTTGTCTTGGCTTCATGTGACATTTAGTGGATAAGAAAAACCTCTCATTGTTTTTGTCTTTGCTTTTTTAACATTTCTGAGTACCTTTGGCTTGGTCACTCAGTGCCTGCATCTTTCAGTGTGATGGCTCATGTGTTTCTCATTATCACTGTCCTGAATGTAAAGAAGGTAAATGTACTCCCTTAATGAATAAGCAATGTCTTTGGATAAACTTCTCTTTTTATTAATTTTCTCCAAAAAAGTGTTTTAGCTGCAGATAACTTTAATTCTAAACTTTCATACTGATTTCTTTGTTTTTGAATTTATATGCATGCCAATAACCAGTGGACCTTCAGACTGGAGGATAAGTCTACTTCATCAAGAAAAGTTCTCCTAATCAAAAACTGCTTACTTTTTCCACTTTTTGGAAAGTGTCTGAATAAAAATAGGGAACTTGTTCCACGTCAGCATTTTTGTTCCCATGATTTTAGACCTGAGATGTTTGACTTGCATATGAGGGTTTTTTCCTTAAATATCCACTCTGGAAAGATAGCATAGGGTATGGAAGTGAAGTCATGTGAGTTCTTATTTGTATTTTCTCTAGCAGTGATTTGACAGTCCACCCCTTTGCCTTTGGAAGAATCCAGCTGAAGGCAGTGTCTTTGCAGTAATCTCCCTGTCTCTAACTGGAGCAGTTGGCGGTGCTGTGGATGTGTAAAACTGAGGGATGCTCCTTTGCACTGAGGACAGCTCCAGTTAGAGTTTATGGTTTGGGCACAGGCAGAAATGTTTTCTGAATCCTGTCAGTACAACACGCAAGATGTGGGGATTCTTGCATTAAACAGACTGGTTTTGTTGTGCTCTTTAGAATAGTCTTAGAAACATTAATATCCAGCAGCAATAGGTGGGAAACTGGAGGGCAAAAAGAATTTAGCAAAAATGTGTGAAAGGTGGAACAGAGGCTTGAGGTAATCGATACCTGAAATTCAAATGCTCAACCAGTGCTCAAGAAGAGAGAGAGACTAAAATAATTGACTGACTTTATTTCTTCTTTCCCGTTATTCAAAAATGAAATGCCTTTTCTTCAAGTTGGTGAGATCTAGAGCTCTTCATTGTCACTGACTTGAATTCACGCATTGTCTTGACTTTACTCTTGATTTAGTGTCCTCAACTAAGGCTGTGCGAGAACACTTGGGGCTCGTAAAAGGCACTTCATTGCTGTCTGGTGTCGTCTCTGTAGCACTTGTGTAGATGAGATCTTGGAGGTTTCTGTGTGAGTTATAACCTGGGCCAGGAGGAAGGCTGCTGCAGTGGAATAGCTGAATGCCAGTGGGAGGCTTGCTGTGGAATACTCTTCTGGTTAACACTGCCTATTTTTCTAAGCAGTATGGCATTCAACTTTCAAAAGGCAAGAATCTTTTTTAATTGTTTTGATTTACGATACAAGTAGAAAAGCTAAATGCAAACAATCAAATACTGAAGGAAAAATGTAATTTTTCTTATGACTTTTCTGTATTCCTGTATCAGTTCTTTCAGCTCGGAGTTGCTACTGAAACAGTTTTAGTGCAAAACTTTAAAATCCAAACTTTTGCCTCCGTAGATCTTTTTTACAAAAGAAGAGGAGACTTCCATTTTGCAGTAGAACAATGATTCAAATTTCAAAAGCTGTTGTATCAGTCTCGAGATACTGAGGAAGATTTTGTGTAACTTTTATAAAGCTCTTTTAGCGATCAACTCAACGATTGTCACCAATCTGTTGTTACTTCTTCCCAGGTTTCGCTAAATGGTACACAGTTTACAGACAGTTCTGTTGGATCAGAATTCACAGGTGTTTCTCAGGTATGTGCAGTCAAATTTTGTGGATGTATATAGAAGCAGAATTATTTACTAATGGGAGAAGATATTAAGTGGTATTAAAGGTACTAAAGTAAATTCTTCAAAAAGAATGCTGTGTGAGATTGCGACTTTGCTAATTGATGTCAGTTTCTGATTATTTCCTATTCAAGCTTTAAAAAGCAGTGGAAGCTGCTTTTTTTTAAACTAAAATTTCTTGTTGTAGTACGCTTGGACATGGATGTTAAAAAAACCTATGCTGTTTTATGGTAATAAAGTTATTCTTGGAAATAAGTCTAAATACATAGCAGAGATGCAGTTATTTCTGTTCCAACTTGTCCTACTTCCAGCTTTCATTTATGAATGTTATATTTGAACATGTTTCAGAGAGAAAGTGAGACTGGATGTTTTCTTGTAGAGATGCATCCCACATTTTTTGAAGCTTGACTAGTGGAAAAATATCTTGCTTTTCACAAAATTTGCACTTTGCTCTGATGGCACAGAAGAGACATAGAAATGTGACCTAGTTGCAAGCTCTCCTAATCCAGCAAGAGTTTACTGCTCCTGTTGAAATGGTCACATGAACAGTCACTGCATTCATCACGTTTTAAATAAATAAGAAACTGCAATTTATAGCTTCATTTTAGTTGGACAGAGTCATAGCAGATATCAGAGATGCTTATGGTCTAGGTTTTGTCAAAAGTTCCAACTTTCATTCTTGATTTGCATTGTGCTCTAGGAACCAAGGGCTTTAATTTGAGCTTCACATCTGTCGTAAATATGGGCCCAGTGGGGAGATTGTTAGGGTTTCACTGAGTCTGGCCAGAACAAAGATTGTTGTTCCTGCTGTGTTTGCCATGGCTTTTTAATGATTGTGGTGCAGCTTTAAGCAAGTTACACAAACACAGCTTCTGGAAGTCCCTGCAGAGTGGCTGAGGTGTGTTTGCCATGACCTTTACCTTTGCAAAAGACTGTCAGGTTGTCTTAACTTCTGAACTTCTACGTTTTTGTCTTCTTCTTTTCCTACTTGTTGGAAGATGTCCCGCAAATGATGTTCATAAGGATTTGCCTGCAAAATTGTTATGAAGATGTCATCATTCTGACTTAATGTGGCTTTTAAAAAATTTCATTTAAAAAGGAAACTTTCAGGGCTGAGGGATGAGCAGCCATGGCCTCCTGCATGCAGGGGTTTTAGGCATGAATGAGATCTTCAGTTGAGTGCGGATCAGCCAAGAGGAATGTCTAACATGAGAAATGAGTTGGTGCTTGTAGAGCCAGTAAAGGAGTTGATCAGTCCCAGCCTTTCAGATGGCAGAGAGACTCTTCCTGCATGAGAAGGTTTCCTAAAAACCTTCAGTAGACTCTGGAGAAATTGTGTTCTTTTTCCTGCCTTTGTGCTTAGGTGCAAATTCTAGAAGTGGCAGCAGTGAGTAAAGGTTAGCTGTTCTTACTAAATCTTTTAAATTTCTCATGGACTTTTGAAAGATGGGAAGATACTTGTGGAGATGAATTCAGTGTGTCTTTTGGGGTTTTATGTCTAGAATTCTTAGTTTGTCTTTCCATATTGCTGAGTCTGTCAGTTTTTACAAATGTGAAGAACACAAAAATCAGAATTTGTAATGCTCTGCCGTTTTTCTTTATATGTCAGCAATAGAGAATTGATTTGTTGTTGCTGTGAAGACAAGAAGAGAGTGAATTATGGTTTAGCTTGAACTGGTCCTTTGCCCTCATGAGCTGTTCAGCTGTGCTTGTGCAGTTCAGCCTTACAAGATCATTAAAACTGTATTTTTTGTTAGTGTTCAGATTGGAGCAGCATCGAGAGCAATGCTTGAATTACTTAAAGTTTACTTTTTCTTTGAGAAAGAATTTAACTATTTTGATGCACATAGATGATGTTACTAATTAAGGCAGAGTTAGTAGTTGTAATAACTTGACATCAGTCTTGGTGAAGAATCAGCATTTCATTGCAGAACCATAGTTTCATGCACTGTAGCATCTTGGGAAAAAATTTAGGTTTTGAACTACCTCTGTCTTCCTATTTTGCCAAGTCTACTTTATTCAAAGCTGATAGTGGATTTTAGGACCCTACTGATTGGTTTTGTTGAAACTGCTTTAAGCTTTTCTTTTGTAATAAGCTTAGCTGAAAGTTACTTTGTTTCAGGTATTATTATAAAAGGAAGTGTCACAGAGCTTCAAGAAGGAGTTATTTTTCTTTTTTATCTGTTAAAGGATGACAGTAAAAGGAATTTGTGCTATCCCTTTTTATTTTTACTTACTATAGTATTACATCTAGGCTGAAATATTTTAGAGGGAAAGACTGTAGACCATGCTTCCTTAAAAGCATTTATTTCTAAATGGAGGTGTACTAATAGTCAGAATTGTTTGCCGCATGGATATTGAGACTGCTGTGTTTGATTTTGGGACACTCCAAATATTCACCGTTTTATAATGACTAGTAAAATACATGTGTTGCTTTTTGGGGGTTTTGTTGTTTGTTTCAAATCTCATAATAAGTTTGTTGGGTATGTATTCTGTGAGTAACCAGTTATCTGTCAAAACTCTCGTTTGCAGACACCGTTTACCTTTGGCTTGGGCCAGAGGGCACCATATACAACTGGCGAGCATTGTCTTCTTTGTAGAAGTGAACGGAAAGATACTTTGCTTTCAGAGAGCGGAATCAAAAATTCGAGCAAAACAGCACTTTCCACATCTCCAAAAGCAAACAATATGCTGCATCTTCCACTGTGGGTGTGTCCAGACTGTCGAAGAACAGTCGAAAAGGAGGAGAGGCACGCTACAATAGAGCAATCTCTTGTGGTAAGTTCAAGTACTTCAGTAGGCTGAGAAGATGCTTAATTATGGGCTGCATGTCACTTTGTGCTTTGGAACCACTGCACCTGTAAATGCTAAAAAAGCGTTTTAGGAGATTTTGAGTTGGTTTTCTGATCAGCTAAACTGAACAGGCAAGTTGTTCCAAAAGTGAGGAGTTCTGGTTCTAAGTTGTAGAGTTTTAAGTAGAGCAAGGTTTGGATCCATTTTTTACTGAGGTTTTTGCGTGTAATTCATTGGATCTTGAGCTTTGTCCTTATCCCTTTTACTGAAATTCAGTTTCTTCTGTTCTTACCAACATGACCTTACTCATTATTCATTTTTCTGTTCTGTCTGCTCATGTTGTGTATTCCTCTCTTTGTGGTAGGTAAACTTTCTGAATTTTCCTTGTTCTTTCAGTAGATTTCTTGAGTCACTGCGCTTGCACTGACACCTCCCTGCAGATTTCTGAGTTTCACTGTCTTTTCTTTCCTGTATTTTTTAATGAAGAAGCACAACTTTGCATAGCATGAATGTAACAGTTTCCTAGTCTTGCTAGCACTGCAAGCAACAATTTAATACGTGGTACTAATATTTCAAGTCATGAATTCAGCCTCATGTGAAAGCTGTGCTTAGTGTTGCTGTAAGATAGTAAAAGTTCATTGACAGTTCCAGCAAAACCTCATTAGAAGTAAACTATGGTATACTGCAGAACCAAGTCTTCAGGACTGACCTGGGAAGTCACACACTTGGGATAATTGGAAGTACTGTAGATTGCAGCTGACATCTGCTTGGAGAGAGCTTACAGGCTGTGCACACACCCATAGGCACATACATTCTTATTTCAGTAAATCACTGTGAAGAAAGATTGTAGAGGGTGTCATTAAGCTTGTGTTAAAAGCATAGTTAATTGTGTTTTTTGTGAGGAAAATTTAAGAGTATATCA
>VYZQ01064509.1:2576-13024 GCA_013400655.1 Mystacornis crossleyi | reverse complement strand
TTCTCTTTTTTTTTTTTTTTTTTCCTTGAAGAACTGGTACTTAGCAATCCTCAAAAATGCCATTGTGCTTTTTGCCTGTGGCTTCTCCTGATGCTATTTTGTTGGAACCTACTTGTTTCAATTCAAATCTGTCCTGAAGAGAACAGATGCAACTCAGCTGAAATTGTGATGACTATACAATCCCATATGTCACCGCAGAGTGGGAAAAAATTAATAGCATCTAGTAAACTACAAAGCAAAATCAAATGTGAGGTTTCAGTTATCTTTTCTGTTTTCTGCAGTCTGAAAAATCCTTTTTGTTCTTATGAAGTCTGACAACAGCTCACTGAACACAGCCAGTGGGTTTTCAACAGTTTGTATTTTAATGTTAAATGTCTCTATATCTGCACGTATAAACACATTGCTGGGAACAAATACCCATCTCAACCTGTGGTCTCATCTCTGGTTTTGATTAAATTCCTCCATTTGCAGCAAAGGAAGCAACAAATTTACAACTTTATCACTAAGGGAAGATAGTTGAGCAGTTGCTCTGTCTCGATTTACAGCTCATTTATTTTTATCTACCAGTCAACATAAAAATTCATTCTGTCACAGGTTTGGGATTTCAAAGAGCTTTCAGAAGGGAAATAATGTTTCCTGATCCCTTTTAAATAGCTACCTCTTTTCTCAAGGCCAATTGTCAATTACAGTGAAAAGTGACATAGAAGAAACTTTTGTCTAGATGAATAAAATATTCAAGCAGTATCCATCAAACCAGTTTGGCTCAGGGAGTCTGTAGGCTTACATTCTTTATTAGTCAGCAAGTACTTTGACCTCTGTAAGGAGCTAATCACCACCATAAGTCATTACCACTTACCATACTGCATGTCTACTTTTAAAAATTGAAAACACTAACTCCAGCACCTTCTGTATTGTTTGGCAACAGCAGCTGCATTTCTAATAATTATATTTACACCAGGCATTCCAAATTTGTATTTAAAGCCTGTGTAGTTAATGGCGGTGTCTGCCTTGTTTATGAATGCATTGACAGCTCAGCAAGAAGTATAAATGTGTTTGGGAAGTGTTCCCTAACCCCTCGGCCTGCTGGGCAGTAGTGCCAGGTGAGGGGAGAGCAGCTGCTCCTGCTGAGACCATCCCATCTCCCAGAGTTACACTTGTGTTAGGTCAGTAACAGAAATGGCAGTGACATTGCCATACCTCTCCTCAGCTCTCTCCAGTGACTTGGACCCAGCCATGAGAGCAAAATTTGCTTGGGCTTGAGGGGCAGGATGGAGCTGTGCTCACACAGTGCAATAAGGACAATAAGGCATTGCGCCGCAGTCTGGGGCTGCAGTTCTAGCAGGTCACAATTGGCACTTCAAATCACTACTTTGAATGTTTGGCTTGATTTAAAGCCCAGCCGACCACAGGATCCAGTTCACAAAGCTGCTCATAATTTTACTGCAGAAATTGAGTGATGTGTTACATTTCGAGTAGGGTAAATGATAACCCAGAAAATGGCATGGCAAAGAGGACTGAGGTTGTGAAACATCATCCATTTCTCTTCCCCTCTCTCTGGCCTTTCCTTATGCTGGTGGGGAAAAGTGGCAGAGCTACTGCCATTTTCCTGCCCATGCCTTCCTACGCTCTGCAGGTACACCTTGCACTTCCTGCAGGTCAGAGCACAGGTCTGCCTGGCCATTATGCAGATCCCTGTGTCCCCCTCCGCCCCACTGTGCGTTGCCGAAATTACAGGACAAAGCCTGGCCCAGAAAGTCCTCACCAGTACAAGCAGTTTCTGTCCCTGCTGGCCCTGCTTGTGTGAGTACAAACATCATGTGCCTAAAAGACAGTTTAGGAACTCTCCACTTGCTACCTGTATTTGTTGAATGCAGATCTTTTACAAGAAACCACTGGTTTGTCCTGGTATCCAGTAAGAATAAGCTGCAGTATCAGTGAAGAATGAAAAGGAGTTGTGTGGTATTTGTGATTCAGCAGCAAAAGCTGCCCCCTGGAGGAACAAGTCATTAGGCAAATGTGATAATGCGGTGCAACGGGGTCCAAAAATACCTCCACACATTCAACAGTGAGCATGGTTATTGTAGTCACTTTACTAAGTTAACCAAAGAGACTCAAAAACTGAAATACAGACTTTATACAGAATGAGTTGGGAGTACAAATAAACAAAAGCAACATTCTTCAAGAATTAGTTGTGTTTATAAATATCAATAAATACTGAAAAAGATGTGAAAATGAAAAAGAAAAAAAGAAAAAAAATTAAATTTTTGGGACAAACTTTAAATTGTCCCAATATTTATAATTTAAGCAGATTTTTTTTTGTACTTTAACAATAGGCATTTCATCCAGAAGTCCTTAAATAATTAAAAAAGGAAAAGAAAAGTAGTCAGCATATTGCTGACACAAGACCAGGGAAGAGGTCACAACTAGAGCAGAAAAATGACACATCCCATTAGAATTGTGTTACAATTTGGCAGGAATACTCTTAATGAACACTGTATATATGTGAGAAATAGCCAGCATCACTATTACAGGCAAGAAATGATGGTCAGGTGTCATTATCCATTGTCCAAAATGAAAATTAGTTAAAGGGGAAATGGAGACCAGAAAAGGAAAGGGGGAAAAAATAAAGAAACTTTTAAAAATACCTTTTGATAATAGTCTCCTAAGGCAAATGTTACATGCACTACCTTCCCAAGAAACTAGACAAAGCTCTTCCATTCCCTGTGTGTTTCCTTTCATTTATTTTCATGAAGAAAGGTTTGAGAGAGCAGAGCGCTGGGAGGAAATACTGCAAACCTCTAAATTAGTGAATGAACTTCCAGCATCACTATTGTATTCAGGGTAGGAGGAACTGGATGAAATTATGTTTTTCAGCCTTTGAAGTGCGATGATCAATAGCAAAAGGAGAAAAGCTAAGAGACTAAGGAATATAGAAACATAGACATAGACATTGGATAAACGGCCAGGCGATGAATCCACTGAAGTTGAAAGGGATGTGGGATATAGCTCCAGAAAAGTCCCATTTTCCATGTTTCCCACAAATCCAGATGAAGGGTCGGGTTCTGACATTATTGGGTTTGTGTTTTAAAAATCACAACAGATCTTGTATTTCAAAGGCAGTTTTAGTAGCATAAAAAGGGTTTCTTTTAAGCAAACATTTTTCCATCACAACAGTGAGATGACAAGTCAGCCAGTGAATGAATTTATCCTTTACTGCTCAAGCCCAGGACAATTTAAGATTATATCCTTCAGAGCTGCAAGGGAAAGAAGAAAAAAAAAAAAGAAAAGATTAATTTACTAGCAGATAACGTGCACGTGATAGAATTTAGCTCTTAGGAGTTATATTTCTTAGCTCAAAGATGCGATTCCTAGAGAATTATCTAGCAATTATCTTTATATCTCAATTTTCCAAAATGCAGGGATTAGGAGAAATCCTACTGAATCCTAAAGAATTAAAATTGACCCTTCCCAACCAGGAGTTGTTTAATTGCAGAACTGCACAATCAAAAATGTACTTTATATGGGACAGAGATATAGGAATCCAAATTTATCTTGTGAAAAAATCTATTCAAGGAATGAAATCCCCTCTCAGGACTTCAGCTCCTCAACCTAGAAGAGCAAAGCCACTCAACATCACAGTCAATGATGAATCCATTAGCCACTTACTCCACAGTGTCTTGCCAGAGGTACCCAGAATTAGAAAATCTGCCAGACATGCTTTCTTACTGTATATTTAGAAAATGTTTTGAATGGTTTCAAATATCAAAACGCACCTCGCCGTGATTCTGCCATGGGGATCTCAATGGCAGGCGTGTTTCAGTGAAGTGATGCAGCTTCGGACACCTACAAACAAAATCATGAGGAATGGGTAGCCCTGCCAGCCCAGCAAGCATGAGAGGGCTATCTAAGGGCTATGGACAAAAGGTTACATTCCAGATGCTGTTTTATTGTTAATTTATTGTATCTGTTGTTTTATAGCAGAGCTTTTGGTGGTCTTAATCAAGCAACCCAAAACCCTCCAAGATATGCAGGAGTACAGAACTGCACCTGGAAATACCAGATAAGAATATCCCTACCCTTGTGGTATATAACTCATAGTGATGCATAAAATATACTAATCCAGAACCATTTTATAACTCTAATTTTAGCCCCACAGGAAACAGTATTTGTTGTACCTCGTGAAATAAGTCACAACAGACTGAACAAAGAGAGAGCCTTATAAGATTATACTCCTTTTGAACTGTCTTTAATTTAGTGATACAAAATTAACTAATGGAACAGTATGTGTTCATTTCATGTTCTGGAAATAGTTAACTGTGTTATAGCTAATTTATCCTTTTTAAAAGATAGGCTTTGATATAGAAGATGTTTATTCTTAATTACTTGTCATAATGAAAATCAGATCCATTATTAATTGAATTTCTCTATAACAACTTAAGGAATTAACTCATATGAATTCTTTAACATGGCAGAAGTTGTAAGCCTTTAAATTTTTGACGAATTTGAAATATATTACATTCTACTTTTACTATTAGCACTTGGCCCTGGTACAAGGAACAACTTTGGTACTTTTGGGGACTTTTTTGAAATTAGTGGAAAATTTATAGTATGAAGTAGGACTAATCAGAACCTATGCAAAGCAGAGATGTGAGTGTTTTGCTAAATCAGAGCATTTACAGGTCCTACAACATCACCCAGGCTATTTTTATATGAGTATTTTGTAGTGAGATCAGAGACACTGTAAACTCTGATTCCAAATGAAGCCACAAGTAGTTTGTTCACTGCACCACAGCTACCACTTCATCTCAGGTTCCTGCTTCTGCTGGGAGAAGAAGGTAAGTGCCATGAACTGTTTGTCTCTCTTACCCTGATCCTCTTGAAGGAACCAGATGTCAGCTTCACCTTCTTGTTAGGTAATTGGGTTTTCTTTGCATTTCTGAAAACTAAATACAACAACATCATAACATTTAGCCCAAACCTAGTTCCAAAAAACGATTGGGAATTTTTTCACTGACTTCAAAGTATAATGGCAAAGCTGGCTAACAGCAATAACCCCACTGTCTGAGAGCTGTAAACTGACCCAGGAAATGAACTAAGGAGGCAAAGTTTTCACATTCTGTAGTGGTCCCTGCCTTTCTGTCGTCTGTTTTTCGGAGACCTGAGTTAGTTTAAGGCAAAGAATGAATTGCAAATGTTCCTGAATGACTGAAGATGGAGAGGAACTCTGACTGTCTGACAGAAGGCTTTCCAGCTAACCGCTCTTGAAAACTCCTGGGACAGGAGAACTGGCACCTGTCTGCTGGGGGACTCGGATGTTGTGGTGTAGCTGGATCTGGATTACTTTGTCAGAGGCACCTCTGCAATGCCAGGACAGGGCTGTGTGACTCGAGGAGGCTTCCTGAGTCATGGAGTGCAGCCTCGCTGCTGAAAGCCCCACATCATACTCTGCCTTTCTGACAATGGCTGAGTTTTCCTGCTGCTATTGCTCCATTGTTACACAGCCTTGCTACTCTGATGGACAATCTGACTAGAAGATGCACATGTTTCAGTAAAACAATTCACTGTTCCAAGAAGGCACAGACTCTGCCTCTACACTCTGCTGGTTTTAGACATACAAGAGAGCAAAACCTTGTTCTACTAATCTGGTCCTCAAATATGAGGGTTGGCAACAAAGGAAAGGTTCTCCTAGATACGTGGTGTCATTTGTACATCCTGGCTTTTCAACCAGAGCCACTATTTCGGTATATTCTTCCAGCTGTGCATTGTTTCTCCATTCATGTCTTCGGTATAAATCCCCTTTCTCAAGTGAGGACAACCACTCTTATTCCAAGGGTAAGCCAACTTGGCAGATACTGTAGGCAGGCTCAGTTGGAATTTTTCATGTTTCCTTTTATCCTGTGGTAAGTGGGAGATAGGCAAGGTTGCATTCACCAGAAGAAGGGCAAACTGGGCAGGTGAGGGATCAGGCAAGGCATCACTGTGTAAGAGGCCAGCCGCAGGTACCAGGCAGCGCCATGCCTGGGCAGCCATGCCAAAGCTGTCCACTGTTTGCATATCTGATGGTACCTGCCAGAAAATCCATTTTGTAAGAAAAAGCAAATGTGATCAGGAGCAGAGGCCTCACAGTTAGCATATGCCCTGAGTGCCAAATTACACGTAACATATGTAATTTAATCTTCAGCATTGCTAAGACAGTAGCCATCTCCCAGTTCAGACTAAAGTGAATATTAAATGAGACTGCAACACTCTCCAGGATGAACAGAGCTTTTTCATAGTCCCAGTGTTGCAAATGCTTTACTGTCTGTATTGTATTTCTTCACATATCTTGATGTAATGACTCTACTTCTCCAGGTTCAGTCAGATATAATTTAATGCGTGTACTCATACCACTGCAACCCTAGAATTTGAGAAACAAGCAGCAAAAATAAGACTGGTAGACTCAATTTATTGTGAGTTTAGCCACAGAAAGGCACTTTGTTTTCTTGGTTCTTCCTGTATTTTTGTGACTACAAGCTGAGAAATATCTTGGCTGTTTCAAAGTCTCCAAAATGTTAAGCAGAGAGACCAATTGACATCAAAGAAAATCAGCGTTTTTATATGACATAAACTAACATTTTTGTCACAATCTCCTATGAACTGTTTCTTCACAGGTAGAAGGTATCCTAGAAAGCCCTTATTGTAAATATCTCCTAACAAGTGAGATCTTAATTTGCCTTTAGCATAGTTATAACTGAGAGGTCCCTCATCTGGGCTAATTTCAATATGCTGTTAACAGGGCAGGAAGAGCAGGAGGAAGATTGTAGGGGTTCCCAGGTGAGATGGTGATGCCAGTTCTAAGATAAGACCTACTCATCCCTAGAGATCTGTTGCCCCTCCCCAAGTTCTGCTATCATAGTGATTGGTTTCAAAAACTGGCAGCAAGTTTTCACTAGATAGACATATGTATGAAGGCCAGGGAGCTCCTGGCTTAATTCTTTCTCACCACCTTGGTTTTCTAAATTTATTTCCTTCCTATATTACCAATATTGCCCTTCCAGAAAACATGTAACACAAAGCATTTAATGCCAATAAAAATATGTTTGTATGCTCATACTAAAGGGCTGAGTGAATTTTATGTACCAGGAACACTTCAGCCTTGAAAGGCAATATGCACTAGACTGGAAAAATGCAGCAGTTTAACATCATGCAACTAAATAAGACAGTAGCTCTAGACAGAAAAAAAGAAAAAAAGCAACATTTTATTCCATTGAAAAGGTAGGTAGGAGAGGCAAAGAATGACTTCTAACTTGCAGTTTACCAAGAATATGATTCTTAATACTTCTTCTTGGATACATGCCTTTGGCAATTAAAAGACCACAGTAAGTAGGATGCTTCTTTTTCCCATTATAGATGGACCTTCCAGGAGCAGAGAATCCCTTTTCCACTCTGTCTGGCAAACAGGATCAATTGCCAATAAAATAAAGCACAGGAGGAAAAGAAAAACTATTTCCTGCCACAAGAAAAGTTTTCCTTTAAATTTATGATCTAATTTCAATTTTTTATTATGATTTAATATGATTTAAATTTATGTCTTTCAAAATCTAAGAAGACAAGTGCCCAGATGGCTTGGTTGCAGGTTAAAATCAAGTTATATTTTGTTTGGGAGTTTGTGTGGGGCTGGAAAAAGGAAACTCTCAGAGCCATAAGAATACTTAGATTGATTCAGATTGGCTCCAATGATTCTCCAATTTACATTTCCCATGGATCTGAGGATTATGGAGTCATTTATATCGATGTAAATCAAAGACGTCGTGACCTGGGATCAGATCTAGTATCTCTGAGTTAAATCTGGTCTTTAAAAGTAAAAGAAAAATGAGCAAGGAGAAAGAATAAAATACTTACAAGCAGGAAGAAGATATGGAAATAGAAGCCAAATGTCCAAGGCGGAGGATGTGGTTGGTGATCACGTCCAAATCTAAAGGGACTGCATGCTGAGAAAAGCCCCTATAAAAAAAACAAATAAAAGTGGAAGTGTTTAGTAATAACTACACTAATAATAAAGGAAGGACAAGTGCTGAATTTTGACTGCTCTTACTGCCAGAAATTTCAGAAAAAACCAAACCAACTGGAATCCTGGCTTGTGTTTTATTCCTGTTACCAACATCCTTCTGCTGCCCGGTTACAGCACAGTGTGTACAGTATCAAAACCATGATCCTGAACTCTGCTTTACAGATAGGCTTTGATAACACCTTTCTCTTCTTCTGCAATGTGCTCCAGGACCAAAACAGACATCTGCCCCCTGGCACCTTTTCAAGCACTAGAGCACAGTATCTGCTCTCCTATTCATTTCACATTATACCCTAAAGACTCCAGCCAGGAATCAGGTCTTTTGAATTGCACTCTATTATTTATTCATTCTCTGTATTTCTGACTATCTGCAGTTTAAGTTTTCACATACCTGAAATATCCAAACTGAACATGTTATATGCACAAGAATAGCTAGAAGAATTTTGTGTGCTACATGCATTCAATACCTAAAATTAAAACGTAGCCCCTGAATTGTTTTTAATAAAGTAAATTAAATTTCTTGTGTATGAATAAACAACCCCAGATGATGCAGATTAAAGCAAAAATGAGGGGCCACTTTCAAAAAGATTTTCTCCTCTGGGAGAGAAAAGACACTTTCACAATCATTGTACATCTTAGAGCTCTGCCCCTTCAGCACATTTGGTTTGACTGCGTTAGAGAAGCAGATCTCTGGGGATGGATGTTAATGCATTGTTGTGCTGCTTTCATCCCTTCAGTCACTGAATCACTTATGGTTTAAGCCTCTCCAAATTCAATAAAGAACATTATCTAGTGCAGCTGTTAAAAGACAGTGTTGTTGAAATCCAAATGTTTTGATAACATTGACTATACTAATGTTCCACAAAGGGAGCAAAGGGAGTCAGGCAGCTTCTTGACCACCTCTTTGTGCAGGACAGGTAGGAAGCTGCAGGTGAAAGTCAGCTCCCCGAGAGACACACCCAGCACGTGCTCTGGATGTGAGGGTGTGCACCCTTGTCACCTTGCCCAGAACTGCTTCTGAGGCTGAGGCAGGTGTGGTAGAGGATGCAGAGGGGATACAGCAGCCCCTGTATGATTTTCTCTGGCAAATATGCCTCACATAGCCAAGGGCTCTACCCTATGCCCCTCAGTTTCATCTGCTTGTAGCAGAGACCCTTTCCCTTCCCTTTATTTCTTTCCTGCGGGAAAGAGGCATAGATCTCTGCAACAGGGTTGTATCTTCAACCAAGGCAAATATAAATTATTTTACTCCTTTGTCTTGGCAGGGTCTTTGTTAGTCCATCTCCCTCCAGATACACAGAGCACTGCTCTTGCACATTTAGCCCTCCATTCAATACAACAGTGTCACAACCTGCAGCAAGGCAAGGGAAACAGAGCCTACCAAATCTTGGGCTGATTAAACATGAAGTGAAAAACACAAGACACCCTCGAGGCTTCCTAAGTGCAGGCATTCATATTCAAACGGCAAGTGTACACAGTGATACAGGGAGGGATGAGCTTTTAATTATCTTTGAAGAACAGAGAAATACTTGGACCAGAACATCAACAAGCTTATCTTGAGAAGACCCCTTGGCATCACAGTTGTATCTCACAGTCCTTCATCCTCTTGCATCACTCTAATGCCCTTCACAGCTATTTTCACTGTTTCAGCTACAGCAGTAGCCCACAGAAGGATTTGGCCTGAAGAGTGTGTTCATTCACTGTGCCAGTAAGATATGCAAGAAGAAGGGATCTGTCTGTTCCCTGTATCTCTCAGGATGTGGAAAGGGGTAAGGAATCTCACTGCTGTACATCTGGGACCTCAGGTGGGAAAATGGGGCCTTCCTGGTCCTGCCTCCCATGAGACCATCAATTTGAATCTCACCCAAAGGACACACAGTTACCAAGGAAACCAGTCTCCTTCCTATGCTGATTTGTTAAAAATATTTATTTTATTTTTTTTTTTAGTAATAATTTCCTGTGAAAAATCACAGGTTGCTGAAAAAAACCCACCCAAAACTCAACAGCCTCCTCCTTGCTGACCATAGTGATGGGTCATATTTGATTTTGTGGTGAACAGTCCCAGATTTATTCCCCTTATTGCCACTCTGAATAACTTTTGTTGCCACTCTCAGCCAAATTCAACCCAGGCAGAAACCTCAACCTGATTTGAGCTCCTGAAGTTTAATGACAGTGTGTGATCAGGCAGAGAAGACATGAAGGTTCACACAGCCATTTGGTTGCCCATAATAGCTGTAAATCTTGGTAATTGACTTCTACAGTCAGAAACAGCCACTGAGGTGTCACTGTCAAAGTAACAGATCCTGGATTCCCAGCTGGAAAGGAGGTCCAGGGCAAGGTTAGGCAGGGAAGAGGAGAAACCAGCAGGTGTCAGGAATCCCTAACTTCTGCATTTTGTGTA
>VYZQ01064507.1:56336-84359 GCA_013400655.1 Mystacornis crossleyi | reverse complement strand
CTGTCCAAACCAGGACAGACCTTAACATTAACGGACCTTAACAAAATTAGCTGGAGCCACAGGGAACAGTAGAGATGTGCATGACATCAGGGAGATCAGAATCTATGGAAACACCTCCCACAGCCAGTGCCATGCTCCAGACTTACCCCACTGTCACTGCAAGCAGAGCATCACCTCATTCCCTTGACTTCAAACTCCTTGGAGGTAAACCTACACTCTGCCTGGCACTGAGGCAAAACTTCCTGGCCACCGAGGGGGCCCTGGCTGGATCCTGCTCCTCAGGCAGGGGCAGAGGGAAGCCCCTGCTCCCACAAGGATCAGCTCCAGACTGACTGCCAGGCCAGCCCTGCTGTCAGGCTTGCTGTGCTCAATCCCTGGTTCATTATTAAAACTCTGTCTTGCTGGGGCACAGGGATTTGTTATCACTCAGCGAGCCACAGGCCCTCTCAGCATCGGGTTGGTGGGCTGGCACCACATCTCTCCACAGAGCCACCTCCTTCTCCAGAGAAAAGGGCTCTGCAGCCTCTTCAGCAGCTGCCCAACAGTGTTGGGAGCCCAATTCGCTTTGTATCCACCTCATCTCAGTGCAGCACAAGAGAAATAATCAACTTGTGTCATTTCAATCTGAAAAAAGGAAAGGATGTTGGTTTTTTTCTTTTCCAAGGTAATGGGGAGAGACCAAATAAAGCACTGCAAAGCAACATAAATGATTTAGCACCCAACAGTTTTGCCAGGGAAATGCTAATGACAGAGTCTAATCCTTTCATCTAACCCTGGTCCTTCTAAAAGCTTTAAACTAGGAGTTGACTCAGCATGTCAGTGCCAAAAAGATCCATTGACCTCGAGTTCAGTGCTGAGAAATTGAGAAATGTTCTTTTTAATGTCTATTCAATAAATACAGCATCACCCTCTCCGTGGGCTAAGCAATCCACTTCAAATCCATTACGGCACGTTCTCACAGACTGACAAGTTGTCCTGAGACAATAGTGGCTGCCAGATGAGGTTAACCCTTGCGGAGGGGGTGTAAATCTTTGTAGCCACAAGCCTTTTGCTCTCAGAAGTCCTTGAGAAGAGGGGAGGGGGGTAACTGAATTGATGAGGAGCGGCTGCTGCATGAGCTCCTTGCTGGACCAAGGTGATCTGCATCAGTAAAAAATATGCCCAGTCAACACAGCAGCCGTCAGAACATCTTGATGGGAAGGAGGGGAGTCCTGCTGTCCTTTGCTCCCTGGTGGACTGGTGATGTTCCCAGGCACTCGTGATCCCAGTTCTGTCTGGTCATCCCAGCCAGGACCAGTGGTGGGCAGCAGGACCAGTGCTGCTGAACCATGGTTTTTGTGAGAGGCACCACACCGTGGTACTACCATCACTTGTACTGCTCTACCAAACACCAAGAGGGATCCCTGGAGCTCACAGTGCCTGGGGAAATTTCGAGCTGACTTGGAGACCTTTGGCACAGGCACACTGAGCGTGAGCTTCGTGCTGGGCTCCCTCAGGGACACCCCCTGGGGTGTGTGGATGTGGTCTGGGCAGCACTAACCTGGCCGGATTAAATAGGAAACAGCCTCAAGTTATGCCAGGGTAGGTTTGGACTGGGTATAAGGATAAAGTTCTTCACTGAAAGGCTAATCAAGCAGTGGAACAGGCTACCCAGGGAAGTGGTGGATTCACCATCCCTGGAAGTGATCGAATAACACATAGATGTGGGTTAGGGATATGGTTTAGTGGTGGGCCTAGCAGTATTAAGTTATTGGTTGGATTCAATGATTTTAGAGGTCTTTTCCAACCTAAATGATTCTATGAAATAACACATTCAAGGAGAACAACGGCACAATTCACAAAGCAGCTCAACCCACCTAGGTTCAACCACTGCTGGCAGTGGGTCGTAGCCTCTACTCTGGAAAAAATGTACCTTAACAGAATGGCTTTAGCAGGGACAGCCTGGGTCTGGCAGCAGCACAGATCCCTGCACAGAACATTGGACCTGCAGCTTGGGCTTTGTTCAAGAGCACATCCATGCAAGGAGCGTCAGCAGTGTGACACCACTTTACCCACCAGTACATGTCTAGAGCTGTCTGCAAGGGTAGCAAATGCAGGATGTGTTTTTCACTCACTCCTGATTCCCAAGTGTCCCAATTGGTGCAAAGACGAGGAGAGGAGGGTCCCTACAGCCAGCTAGACCTTTGTTCTGATGGAAAGTCCTGGACTCTGCAGCTTCCAGCAGCAAGTCATTAATGAAAATTATCTCCTTAGTAATGGTAATAATGCAATAATTCTGAAAGGTAAAGCTATGGGAGCACAGTCAATCTGCAGGAAATTCGAGCAGAGGCAGTAGGGGAGTCCTGTGTCTCTGGGTTTATATTCAGTAACAGGTATTTTATTGTTCCGCCTTCATCCTGCCCCCTTGTTTCATGCGGTTGAGACAAAGCTCAGCAGCTCACAGCCAGGCTGGAGGCTGTGGCAGTTTTGGGGAGGACAATGAGTTCTGCAGCAGCCACCCAGCCTTTGCAGGCTCCTCCAGCATGCCAGGGTGGAGGAGGTCACATGAGCAGGTGTTTGAGGCTCTCTGCTGACTCAAGGATGCCATCCTGCATCGTGTTTATCTGGGTCACATTTACAAGTTCTCTTTTTGGTTTTGGAAGCTGTCAGTTTCTATTTTTCCCCTCTCTCCCTGTGTTTGGATGTGACAACTGAAGGCAGCTTTGCAGAGACCTGCAGCGGACAGAGGGCTGGGCTGTGGGTTGTGCAGGTTATTAATGTTTGCTGGTTGACTGGATCATGTTTATCTTCCATTAGACTGCAAAATCTTCTATGCAGCATTCCTTGCTTATAGTGTCTCAAAAGGTACAGAATTGTTAGAAATCAGCAAAAGGCTTTTGTTTATAGAAATAAAGCTTGGATATAAACTGCATCCAAAGGTTAAAGTCTGCGTAGGCACAGAACAACACCTGGATTTTATTCCAGTGTCCCTGAATTTAATTAAGTTAAAAATCTCATGATTTCATGGGGAAGAGTAGGCACACTCGAGGCTTTTGTAACAGGTGGGGCTGGTAGCCATGGGAGCATCATCCCACTGAGGAACTTTTGGGGCAGTTGAATGCACAGACAACGTTAGTAAGGATTTCCATACTAGTATATTCTGCTCAGCACTCTTCTCCAGCACTACTTTGGAAGTATTCAAGGCTATGCCTGAGGAAGTATGCCTACTTCTTCCTCAGGTATAGCCTTAAATACTTGCAGAGAGCCAAAGCCCCTTGTGCAGGAGGGCAGAGCACACAGTGCTTGAATGCTGCCCCAGCAGCATCACTCCTGTTCACATCACCATGAGGAATTCCCCCAGAAATTACACTCATATTACATCCTCATTGGTCTGATCTGGTTGGATGCTCTGGCCCTGAATTATTTTTGGTGCTCCAGGCACTCTGTGGGGAGTCCTGCCCAAAAACCCCCACAGCTGCCATGTAGGGAAGATGCAGCTGCTTTGAGATAGGCTTTGAGATTGATCCCAAATCTTTCTGAAAGGTACCTAAAGGTCCTGAGGGCAAAGACCACCATCACTGAGATGGTGGCATTAGAGACACTGCTGGCTGAAAGACCAACACTGAGCAGTGATATTTCAGTCCTTCCCTTTCTCTCTCCTGCCACAACAGCTAAACGGGCCATATGGTAGATATGCTAACACAACCATTTCCCTCCTAATCTTTTAAATTCTCCGTGGGCACAACAGTACACCATATGTATAACCAACAATGAGGGTCCCCTAGGCTTCAAGAGAGCCTGGGTCCTGTCATGCCAGCACAGCCCTGCAGCAATCAGAGCTGCACATGAAAAGCCATGTGCAAGGGCAGCAAGAGTCTGGTTTCAAGTGTCCTGTTCAGGATTCAGTGCCCAATGTGCTGGGTGTGTACTCACAGATAATATCTGCTTAAGGTGGAAGACTTGCTTTGACCACACTCTCAACCTCACCATGGAAGGAGATCTCCAGGAGAGACTCCTTGAAAGGCAGGAAGCCTTCAGTTCACTCCTAGCTGAATTTAATTGGGAGAGACAAATCAGAAAAATCGGGTACTGGACACGGCCCATTTATTTGAAGGCAGGTTGCAAGGCCGGGTTATCACCCTGTCACCAAAACTCCCTGCTCAGGTCACCTACACTGGCCAGGACTTTGGTGCTACATAAACCCATGGCCCACTGGGCCACATTCTGCTGAGGACAGACAGGATATCTCTCTTCCACACAAGAACAGGACACAACACCATGGTGGAAAATTTGGCGAGGGACTGTCTCTGTGATGGTTCTGAGATTTAGAAAAGGACTGGGATGGCAGTGCCCAACACATCCATCTCTGCTGCCACCCTGACCCACACACCCCACAGTAACTGCCTGGCCATGGGGCTCCTTTTCAGGACCCAGACTTTAGGAGTCTCCTCCAAGATATCTGTTGACACCACTAATTACGGGCCAGGCTAGCAGTGGCCTGGTGCACCACAAGGATTTCTTGATTGCATTTTTGGGATGGGACAGGAGCTTTCCTTCTCCCTTTGTCTCCCCAGTGAAGGATGTGCTCTCGGGCTGAAGTCCTGACAATCCAAGCTGCTGAAATGAATCCTCTTCAGTCTATTTACTTGATATTTACCAAAGTCTGCGATCAACAAGAAAACACATCTCAGCAGCTCACTTGGCAAGAGAACGAATTGAGGCAGCACTGCAGCTGTCATATTTATTTCAGTGGCAAAGCAGGTCAGGAAAATTGATAAAATTAATCATACAAACTAGCAAACACCAAGAGTGAAGGAGAGGGAGAGCGAAGGGGAGAGAATGAGAGTGAAGGAGTGTTTGCAGCACCAGGCTGCACCTGGCTTTATTTCTTTTAATGGATTTTTTTTTTAATGCGATGTCACAGATAAAATTGGTGCAAGGTAGAATATTTTATAAGTAGGTTTGGGGAGGGGTGTTGAGATTACTACAAGCAGATGGCTATTACACCAGGGCTGAGCCCTAGCCACGGGGTTTGCAAGGAAATAGGAATTCAAGGACAGAAGTGATTTTTCAGACAGTCCCCGCAGACCAGATGGGGAGGTCCTTGAAAGCAGTACCTAGAGGTGCTCTGACTGGGCTGAGGCATGGGCCAGGGCTCCAGGTGGCTCCTCAAGGTGCTCCCAACGTCGTCCTTAGGGTCATGTCCCTGTCACCTCTGGCACCTGGGTGCAGATGAGCCCAGGGCTTGTGGCAGCTGCAGAAACATTTCTCTACACTCAGCTTTCCTCTCTCCTGCAAGTGAGCAGCTCTGGGAACATCTCACCAAACACATCCCTGCTGTTTTCTGGGCCTTGATCTTGGGAAGCACAGCTTCCCAAGATGAAGCATAGCTCCAGCAAGTCCATGTGCTCCCTAGGCAGAAACATCTGTTTTTCTGTGGCCACTGTGCTGGGTTAATGCACCTTTATAATGAGGATTAACTCTGAGTTTGTTCTCTGAGCAACTTATGGGTCCATCTGGAGAAAGAAACTTGGAGAAGCCAAGACCTTTTTGTTATGGGCTCCTCTCTGGACAGGCACATGCCACATTTCAAGCAAGGGGTAGTCAAGACAAAAAGAGTCCACTGACTCTGGGAACACCTTTGAGGGAGGTTTCAAACATCAAGATTCAAGCATCAAACCATCCCCTCCCCCAATTTCCTTAAAAGAAAATGTTTTTAGCCCAAGATTTAAATTTTAAAACTTTCCATTTCAGAATGAAAAGTGCATGAGTGCATTTCTAAGATGCTACCAAATGGCATTTTGTTATTTCTACTCTGTCATAAAAATAGCATTCCCAAAACTCAACCCAAATTCAAAAATAACATTGGTCCCTCTGAAATGTTTTCTTCTTTTCCCTTCTCTTTGCTTTTCTTTTTTCTCTCCTTTCTTTTCTCATTGTTCCTCTCACAGACTGAAGATTCATTGAAAAATGTCTGTGCTCTAAATTTGAGTCCTTTTTTCTCCAGCTTTCCATTCTCCTCTCCCACACCTCTCCAAGCCCTCACTTCATGTCCCTGTTCCTACCATGAATTACTGTTCTCATTGCTCCAAGCACATTAAAAGTGGAGCTAATTAACCAGCAGAACAATTTGCCTAACGACGTGGTAGATTCTCCATCACTTGCAGCCTTCAAGTCAAGCCTGAATGTCTCTCTGACAGAGTTTTAGCAGGGTGGGGGAACTTAGGGGCAAGGAGTTTCAGACCCACAGGGGCTGCAGGACACACAAAGTCACTTAGAGACTTTGGGACACTAAACCAGGGGATCCCACCTGCCCCTGGGGAGAGGGACATCCATCAGCTCCAACTTGCTCATCTGCCACCTCACACCTCTGTCCTCAGCAGGGATGGGACTGTTGAGGGTGACAATGGGGGTCTTTGCTGAGCCCTAGCTAAGGAGGGATGGTGAATCCAGGGAGAAGGTGACAAACCAGCCAGAAGCCACCACAAACACCAAGGCTGCCATGGAAATCGTAAGAGTTAATGAGCATTTTAGGACAGAAATCCCTCTATAAGATCTTGCTGACAAGCACTATTAAATATTCATTCTATAGACTGTGGAGACATCATTACACACATACATTCAGGCTCTCCACACTCCTGGCTTTGGCATTTGTTTTATGCAGCTCCAGTGAGCTGAGGGGACCTCGAGGGAGGGCTGGTGCCAGGACCCCTTAGCATAGCTGGGATCCTCAGGGGCAGGTATAGCTTGCAAGTGAAAACCCGTCCTGGAAGCCCTGATGCTGCCCATAGGAGAGAGGCAAGAGGGTTTGGAAGATGCTGATGTTTAGTGAACATTGTCTTCCCTGTTGAAGAGCAGCAGCAGAGGTTGGAGGGACAGCCATTCCCTGGAAAGTCACTCTGATCCCCAGGAGCCACAGTCCCACCACTGACCTCCCCCCAGATATTCCCTATGGATGTGAGGGTGCCTTGCCTCCAGACCCTGCCCTGCATGCACAGGCAGAGGCAGCACTCCCTACCTGGCAAACCCTGAACGAGCTCTTTCCAGCCAGTCACTCCCACTAGGGACCAAGGATGGGTCCTATGGATACCCCAGGAGATGCCACAGCCCTGCCTTTCACCAGTTCAGCAGCCTCACCAGACCAATGCCACTGCCACACATCTTCCCAGATCAGAGCCACCTTTCCTGCACCTTGAGAAAGCCCATGTGGTCTCCCTGTCCGAATCCAGCTCTGCCCATGGGAGACGGAGCTTGCACACATGCCTCTGGGTATACATACATACTTTGGGGGGGAGGGGCGGGGCACACTTTTCTAGTGGCGATGCCCTTCTTTTTTTTCCAAACAATCCGTCCATAAATGTCACTGAAAATCCCGATTTCCTTTTATTAAACCTGAAAAATGTGTATAAATGTAAATAACAAATGACTGATACAGGGAGAGGAACCAGAGCGTCTGCTGGCGTCACCCTCCCTCCCTCTCTCCCTCCCTCACGCTCTTTCCTCCTCGTGTAATTTGCATTAATAAAGAGGCTGTTCCTTGTCGGAATGTGTTTCATCCGGTTTAAAATCCCAGGGCGATCCACCAGGAACAGCTCTGGGAGAATCCGACTGTCAGAGCCGACAAGACAAATGAATCCCAGTGTCAGGAGCGTGTGGTTCAACGATGACAGATTGAGAAGAACTGTCCCCCTCTCGACAGGCGGGCTTCATTTTCAAATTAATAAATCTGAATAAAATATTTTCCCTTTCATTACGAGCCGAGCCCGGATGACAGTTCCCGTGACAGGAGGGAGTCGCAGTGTTGATGAGGAGACTTTGCATGAATTCCACCTGGGCTTCTTCGGCTTTATTTTTACCTGCAATTTCATCCCTGTTTACTTCTCTCCCCCCATCCCTCCTCCCCTCGCCCTCTCTCTCATGCTCCCCTTCCCTCCGTCCCTCCTCCTCTTCCTTCACCCACTCCCAGCCCCTCTCTCCCCTTCCTCCTGTGCTCCTCCCTTGTCCACTGTCCCATGGTGATTTGGGAGGTGAACCCTGGACGTCACTCCTACAGCACAGGCAGCAGCTGTCTCACATCTCGGACACACAGGAGTTGCACCAAGGTCTCACATTCTCCCTGCATGAGAGCTGTTTCATTTCCACATGTGCTCAGTGTGCCTCGATCCCACTCAAACCCCACAGCCCATGCACCGAAAGAGAATCCCCCTGAGGTTTTGGTTCTCTTTACGTAGGGATGGGGCTTGGCTAGGGGACTGATGCCTCCTCCAGAGGGGCTGGTGTCAGGGCATGGGCAGCCAGGTCCCCAAGGGCTGTGAGTGTCCAGCAGCCTGGTCAGCTCAAGCTAAACCACACAGCTCCTGCCCCATTGTCTGGACAGACCCACCACCTTGCTCCTGAGTGTTTGCAGATGCGAGTTCATTGTAACCTTTTCCTGGGCAGCTGCCTCAGGTACATAAAGTCTCCCAAGTGTCTTTCTGTGAGGCAGCATCATGTCAGCCATGGTCACATACTCTGCACAACAGCACGACCCAAATCACTACTGAGCTTTGTCTCAGTGCAGGAACACTTTTCCTTCCCAACACCAGCATCCATCCCCAGTAGTCCCCAGGAATGAGCAGTCTGCAGCAGAATGATGCGGTCTCTCTGAGCTGCCCCTCAGTAGCTGTCCTCACATTTTCTGTGACTGCCACAATACCCAAACAAGTCCTTGCTCCCAAACATGCCTTTGGATGCTGAGGGCAGGCAAGCAGCAAACAGTCAGGCTGCAGCCAAGCACTCTGGACACTCAGTCTCCATTCCACCTCTGGATCCCACTATGACCCATAAATATGGCTGTCCCAAGGATGCCATGGGGATTATTCAACAGTGCTCTTCATGCAAACTCTGCACAGCAAGTGCTAGCCTAGGATGAGGGCTGAAGAGTCTCTTTCCACTCATGAGGGTTGTTCTGGTTTGGTTAAACCTCCCAGCCCTCCTACACAGAAGTTGCTCTTTTGTTTGGATCGTGTCCTGGATCACCCAACCAAGATGTGGCATCCATGGAAAATTATACAAACCCAAAATTTGGACTGAGTTGCAGCATGGAGAGAGCAGAAACGGGAGAGTCTACAGTAGGAAACAGAGTGTCTGAGCTGGCTTGGGAATTGCAGTGACTCCAGGGCGCATTATGGAGAAAGAAATGGAGGCACTGTCTGATTCTTTGCAAGCCCAATATCCCCCTCCGAAGAAATTAGAAACATTCCAGCAGCTATAGCAGTGCCTGACAGTAAATTTGATTAACTTGCCTGTAGAGTTAATGATAGAGAGGGCCGTGTGGATTTTGTTGTAAAGAACACAGAAAAGACAGATGAGAAAATGAGAAAACAAGAAAGTAAATTTAAGCAGCTGGAAGCTTTAACAACTGGCATGATAAATCCAATAAAGAACTGCTCAATAAAACCTAACCACTGGAAAACCAAACATGGGTTGGGGAGGGAGTGGTTGTGCTTTGGATTCACACCAAAGAGGCAGCATGTTTCACTCATGGTGGGAAAATGCTCCCAGGCCATTGGCTACTTGGTCCCAGAGCATATGGCAGCGACACTCCTGCTACAGCCATCCTACACCAAGCAAGGCAAAGCCAGGGACCCTTCTCCACTCTTGTTCCAGTTTTCCTTGCAGTCTTTCAGGACCAGGAAGAATCTGCCGAGGCTGATGAGAGCCTGAGGGGATTCACACCTCCCAAGCCAAACTATGCTAACTCCAGAAGGCAGCGCAGTGTCACAGAGGAGCTTGCGAAACAAATGCAGGCCAGGTACTGCCAAAAAGCCTGAAGTAAAACCCAACATTTGGACATCCATATTCTTAAATCCGATCTTCTTTAGAATTTAATTCTGCTGAACCCTGCTGGAAGTCACTGCCAAGAGGAAAACCTCTAAGAGAAAGAACTGATGAGGACTCATCTCGTCCCATCTCAGTAGCAAGAGCTGTGGAGCAGCATCCCATAGCACCCTATTATCCAATACAGAGGCAGACTTGGAGCATCACTGGATGCCAACAGACCCTGAAGATTCTTGCTGTCTGCACACAGAAGGAATTTTGCTATTCCCACACCAAGCTCACTGGTGTTCCCCAATCCAGTTGGCTGTGCCATATCATTCCAGAGGTGAGCCACCACTACCAGCCTGGTCCACCTGCACCACTGTACTCATGCAGGGGGAAGGCAGAAGCACACTGTGCGTGGATCCAAGGACCAGGAGAGCAGAGAAATGGAGACCAGAGCCACCCATGCAGTACTAGACGCAGCTTGCAAGAGTCCAGCTGCTGTTTGCTCTGGAACAGCTTCCCCAGAGCTTGGCACTGCAGGGGTGTGTTGGCCGGGCACAGTCTGACTGCCTTCATCCCAAAACAACCAGCTCTGCTGGAACCAGCCCAGCAGCATTTTGGCTGGGTCCATGCAGGACTACACAAATATCTCATCCTGGCACTTCCCACCATCCATATCCTCTGCACCTTCATTCTTCCAGCCATCCATAGCCCCAGGCAGCAGAGAACCTCCCTGTTCCCACATAGGACATTCAGCCTGGCCTGTTGACCCAGGCTGGAATTTGGTGCTTGGGCTTGGCAGATCAATACCTGCATTGCTACACCACCTACATCCAGCTTTGATGGGTCACAGGCAACCACAAGATACTTGCTACAAGCACTAATGGAGAAAAACAGCTCCAGATGATCTCCATGCATTCCCCAATTGAGCAAAGACAGATGAAACCCAGCTCCCCAGAGTCTTAAACTGCTGCTATAGCCCTAATTCCCAAGAATATCCCCTAGGTCTCACTTCAAATTTGGAATTGGATTCCCAAAAGAGGGAAGGCATCATCATGAACTGCAGACCTGCTGTAGCTGGAGGCTTTCAGGCCTCTCAAGCCACATTTGGTGACCAAGGAGAGCAAAGTATACCTTTGGAGCCTTCTCCGCATCTCCTGCCACTTTCCTGCAGGTCAGCCAAATGCAAGACCAAGTGGCTGGAAATGTGCAGAGTGCTCTGAATTGAGCTGTAAAGAATGAAGGTGAAGTTTTAAGCTGCTAGATTCATGGCTGGGATTTTTATACACACATAAAATATGAATCTCAGTTGTATACAAAGCTGAGCCCATTGTGCCAAAAGGATCCCAGTCAAGCAGGCCTGTAAAATGAAATCCTCTTGGACTAATTTAAGGAGACCCAAGCAGTATAAATTCTGGCCTGCTCAAATGCAGGAAATAAAAGAAATCTGACTTGAATACAGGCTTCGCTCTCAACTGCGCTTGGCAGCACCAGTGTGCAAACAACGGGAACAAAAAACAGAGTGAGAAATTAGCTCTGGGGTTGTGAAAAACACTTTTCCAACCCCATTTATGCCAGTCTGGTGGGCCTAATGAAACTTTCTTTGGTGAAAATTTAATGCAGAGATAAACTTTCCAATAAATGAGGGTTGCTTGTATTTGCTGACTCCTGGTGACTTTTCTGACCTGCACAGTCACTTCCCCTATGCGTGGAGAAAACACTCACAAAGATGTTTCCTATAAAAAAGAAAATATTAACTTATCTGCCAGTGAGTGAATCTTCACTTGCACACGTTTATCTCCTCACAGGTCCTCTGGTTTTAGTGGACTAAGGGTCTCCTTGGACAAGTCACCTCCCTGGAGGCTGAGAAGGACTTTCTTGCCCAGCTCCTGCTGATGAGTGTGGCTGAGGGGAGGCCACAGGGCTGGAAGAGCTTGCTCTGAGCCATGGCCGCCACAGATGAGGTGCATCAGACAGTTTATGGCCAGCCCTGGGGAGCCCATGGGTCAGCCAGAAGGGATAAGGAGTGGATGAAATAAAGCATCCACGGCACCTTTGCTTTTCTCAGGCTGGGCACTGGGGTGAGAGGAGCTGAAGTGACCTTGCTTAAGGTCAGGGAAGAAGCCTGAGGTCTGGGAAATGCCCCCAGATCTCGCGGCAAGGGCCAGAGATAACATCATCCTTCCCAGCAAAATATGGAGCCAGATAAAAAATATCTAATTGCAGGATTAGAAATGCCTTAGCTGAAAACACTGTCTCTTTTCTGTAGAGAATGTGTGTGGCTGGTTTTTGGAAGGCAGGGAGGAGGAGCAGCACTCAGACTTGCCTTGGATTATCTGCCAGCTCTCAGGGACCAGAGCACATTTGTTTGGGCACATGCCACCAGGCGTGGCAGCTCCCTCCCAAGCAAAACAGCCTGGGGACAGCTTGGGTGAGCTGTGCTGCCATTGCTGGCATCCCCTCAGCACCTCTGGCATTCAAATATCCCGTGGTCTCCTCACCTCAGCATCCTCACCACCTCTCCTGCCACAGGAGCCCTTATCCCCCTCCTGTTCCTGGTGTCCCCCTCCCTGTGCCAGCCCCACCTCCACATGCCATGGAGGCCTGAAGCGACTGGGAACACTGGGGAGCCTTTCAGTAGCTGATCAAAGGCATGAGACTTCCAGCAAGGCTGTACAATAACACAGGGGACATCCTCCTGTGGCAGGATGATATGGCAGCAAGTTTTCTGGGGCTATTTTTCCAAGCTTTCTCCATTAAAAATAAAATAAACAAAAAAGCAAAGCAAAAAACAAAAGCCAAGCACTAGCCAGGAAAAACCTCCCTAATGAATGCATCAGTTCCAGCTCCAAAGCTGAAGGCGACTTCTAGCCCAGCCCATCTTTGCTCCTCAGGGCCTTGTAGAAAGATCTCCTCTTGGGCAGCCAAGTAGCAATTGGGTCACAGTGCAGGATTATCTGCTGGTAACAAGCTGCAAATGTGCTCTGGGACCAGTGATTCATTAATGCAGTTCATGGTGACATATGAACCAGAACCCGAGGGAGTCTTTATTTCTGCCCTCTCTATCCATTCAGTTGAAAGACAGGGAAAAAGGTTCCAGCCCCACACTGATGTCGAACACTGATCAAATTAGGACTACCCTACAACCAAGGTAACTTAATCAAGGAAGGGGGGAGAAGGTGTGGTCTGAAGTGCAGCAAAACCCTTGGTCTCCAAGTAATGTTGCAAGACAAATCCTTGCTGTTAACAATGACTGGGAGGAGAGAGGGCTGGAGAGGCAGGATGGGGTTTGCAAGGAGACAGTGCTGCAGGGAGCCTGTGGTGGACCCTTGTGGCCATTCCTCCATCCTCGCACGTGTCTTTTCCATCCTCCTCCAAGCTTCTCTGCATGGACCCCATGGTTGCCAGTGGTGCTTGGGCTAGTGAGGTTCACCCCAGGCACTGCCCATCAGGCACACGAAAGGAGCAGCGCCCACATCAAGGGAAAACTGTGCCCATGTATGTAAGAACAGCCTCCACCGATTTAACCGTCCCATAAGGGACACTTTAAATATTTTATTTCCTGACTTTCATGCAATTTTATTCTTAACCATGATGCTTCCTTGACTTTTTAATCTTATTTTTTCTCCCCACTCTGCCTGGATCTCCAGGTTACCAGAGCACTGCACCGGGGTGGGCTCACAGCTGGCCAGACCCAGTGCCACCTCACCAAAATCCATAGGGGCTGTCAAACTGGATGGTGACCCAGAACCATCCCAGAATTTTGGCATCAGAGGGGCTCCCCCCACCCCCATGCCTTGCTTGAGTGCCCATTGTGTTGTCCTTTCCAAGGTGGACCTGCAGAGGGTAAAAGCTGCCAGTATCTCTCCGTCCTCTCCTGGTCTAGCAGGCTGCTCTCCCATTACATGGTGTCACCCTAAATAAGGCTGCAGAGGCAGATGGGGCACCCACCCCACTGAACACCTTGCCTTGCAGGAGGAGGAGGATGGCAGCAGGGCTAAACCATGCAGCTCCTCTACCCCCTCTACCCCTACCCCAAGTGACCAGGGCGGGACACATCCTATCAATACAATGGAAAGATTAATGAGATCATCTCCTTCTGACTTGATCACAGTAAACGTGGGATTTATAGCAGCGTTAAAATACTGACCTCTATCTGTTTTATGCTGATCATTAACTAAGATTATCTCACACCAGAGATTTGCTATACCAAAGAGCACTGACATCACAAACTGCTATTAAGTGTATTATACTTAAACTCCATAAAGGGGAGCAAAAAACCCATTGTCAGCAGCATAGGGAAAGAGGCACATGACCAGGCACACTCAGATTATATATTTAAAATAAATTTTTAAAAAGAGTTGCCTGCAGCTTCCTATGTGTGCCTGGCATTTTGTGACTGCAATATTGAGAAAAATCCCTGTGAATGTTTTGAGATTCAGAAAGACACCCAGATGAACACCCTGGAGCTAAAAGACCATGGTGGGAATGGTTCACTCTGCATGAGGTCCCCAGAGCCTAATTGCAAATAGGTGCCATTGCATGGGGTGGTATCAAGCAGTGGGTGAAGGCCCCTCATGTCCCCAGATGGCTCAGGCTGTCCCTCCACAGCCCCTCACCCATGCTGGCTCCACTCACCACCCTCCTCGGCTCTCCCAGTCGCAGGGCTGTTTCCGGGCAGTGGCATATTTGTTGACTTGCTCTTTTGGTGACATCTTCTTTTAATAAGGAAATCTGTCTCTTAGCAGCTTCTTGCCTAAGGCTGTGCTTAGCTAAAGTGTAAAATGTCAAACTTTAGCAAGGATGACAATAACCCTGCTGGGCAAAGAAGAGCCAACCACTATATTATTAGCTACTCGAGGGAGAGGGGAGGAATACTGACCTGTTCCATGGAGGAAAAACACTAAAATCTCCCAGTCTACCCACCCACCCCCTCCCACATGGAGACCAGCCTCAAATCTGCTTCTCCGTGATCTTTCCAGCAGCCAAAGCTCATAATTAAAGCTGAAGAGCAAACAGCAAGCCCTTCCTATTTGATCAAATACATGTACATATGCAACTATAGTAGGTCAAAGTGTCTTGGACGTACCCTTTCATCTCCCAAAATTCCCCAAAGACAGATCAGAATGCAAATACAGTGCTGGAATAACCCAGGATGGAGGGAAGTCGCTGCAAAGCCTCAGGCAGAGAGTTGAGCAAAGCCCACTGGGTGTCTTGGTGGATTGGGCAGAGGAAGGAAAAGCCAGTGGGGACCATTGCTGGCCATAACCAAGGGCAGCTGCATGGAGAGGGACGGTTCCCAAGGGATTGTAGGCTTTATTAGGGTTATGGGTCTTGGGGCAACCCTTCCATGCTGCTGGAGGACTCCTCTGCACTGCGTTTACCTTCACACACACTCTGATATACTTAGGTGCAGCCTTTGGCTTTAGTGCACGTGTGATTGGGACTAACATCATTTTCTGACCAGTTCTGTCCTGAGCTACAGCAGAACAGGACCATAAATTCACAGTCCCAAATTTAGGAAGGGAGAAGATTTCTGTTGTAAAGATCTGAGACTGGAAAATGTTCACCATTAGACCCTACTCTTCCACCAGTGGGCTGTACTGAGACAGCAACAACTGGCTTTGAGACGATTCTTCATTTTTTGATCCAAACCTGCATCCCAGCTATGTAAGAGCAGATCTGTTCCTGGCTCTGTGCAGGAATGCAGCCTCCAGATGCACAGAGGTACTGGAAGGAAAGGGGTGAAGTTTTCATTACTCCCAGACATCACACATCTGTGTACCCATCTGTCCCAGTACCCGGTCCCTGGGGCTCTTAATTATGCTAGCTCAGGACCCCAAGGGAGCAGGCGGACGAGAACAAGAAAGTAAAAGGCTGGAGGGTGCCCTCTCTTTGGGCCGGTCCCAAAGATGGTTATTGGAACATGGCCAGAAAGAAAAGAGAGGGAAACTGTCTTTTGGGTGTGCCTTTGAATGTCCAGGGGCCCGAAGGGAGGGGGAAAGGGGGCCACCTCTGCTTACGTGAGGGGACAGGGAGTGAGACCACTTTAGGGCAGAATTCTTACAGGAGTACAGTGTCAGTACAGAGATAACAATGTCCCGTGCAGTACAAACGAATAACTTCATGCACTACAACACCCATCCTGCAAGCACAGGACCTCCTGTGATGGATGTGTCCCCCAGCGAGTGCCACTAGAACCAAGTTAGGCCTGAAACACCAAACCAGTCATGGGCTCGTCCTTGTTCTTTCAGATTTCCAATCCCTGGTCCAAAACGGGACCACCCTTGGTGTGCCCCTTCACCCCTCAGATCTGTTGGAAGTTTCCATCAGTGCCAGAGCTGGCAGGGAGCCCTAGTACAGCTCTGTTCTTTTCCTTGTATTCATAGAATCACGGAATGGTTTGGGTGGAAGGGCACCTGAAAGATTATCTTGTTGCAACCTCCCTGCCATGAGCTGGGACACCTTTCACTAGACCAGGTTGCTCATAGTCTCACCCAGCCTGGCCTCTAACACTTCCAGGGATGGGGCAGCCACAGCTCCTGTGGGCAACCTGTGCCAGGGCCTTACCACACTCACAGACAAGAATTTCTGCCATATATCCAACCTGTCTTTTTCCTCTTTTTATTTCAATCCATTACTCCTTGTTCTATCTTGTATTCTTTCTCAAAACATTATTTTAGAGAAACAAAAAACCCCAAACTCTACAGAGCACCACATCATCATCATCATCATCATCACCTCCCCAGGCAAATGTGGCACCACTTGGTTGTATTTCTGGCTTGCTTTGGAGTGTGACTACAAGGAGCACAAGGATCTTACCTTATCCATCTTATCCATATTGCCACAAATTTAGGTCCCCCCTCCTCCAACGTGCAGCAGAGCCATGGGGCCCTCCAGAGCCAATGGTACAGGCTGGAGGAGACAGGGTTTTTCCAGTTTTTCTTCCATTTTTTTTGAGNAGCTGGCAGGGAGCCCTAGTACAGCTCTGTTCTTTTCCTTGTATTCATAGAATCACGGAATGGTTTGGGTGGAAGGGCACCTGAAAGATTATCTTGTTGCAACCTCCCTGCCATGAGCTGGGACACCTTTCACTAGACCAGGTTGCTCATAGTCTCACCCAGCCTGGCCTCTAACACTTCCAGGGATGGGGCAGCCACAGCTCCTGTGGGCAACCTGTGCCAGGGCCTTACCACACTCACAGACAAGAATTTCTGCCATATATCCAACCTGTCTTTTTCCTCTTTTTATTTCAATCCATTACTCCTTGTTCTATCTTGTATTCTTTCTCAAAACATTATTTTAGAGAAACAAAAAACCCCAAACTCTACAGAGCACCACATCATCATCATCATCATCATCACCTCCCCAGGCAAATGTGGCACCACTTGGTTGTATTTCTGGCTTGCTTTGGAGTGTGACTACAAGGAGCACAAGGATCTTACCTTATCCATCTTATCCATATTGCCACAAATTTAGGTCCCCCCNGGGGAAAAAATTTTTTAAAAAATCAGAAGCAGGCTCCAGAGCTGGTGCTGGCCATGTGGCAGCTCCACAGCCCCATCCTCTACTTGGTGTTGGGTGGTGGGATTATGGCATCTCCTCACACAGAGGACCCTTGGACAGACAGCGGGACAGGCAAAGGCTGGCTCTGACACCTGTGTCGCCCACCCCACACTCCAGGGCTGCGCAAAAGTGAGGGGATGCACAAGCTTCAGTGTTCCACTCCTCCCTGCCCACCAGGTACCACACCAGCCTGCAGCTCTGTTGTTCCTCCCTGCTGATGGCCCCAGGGCTGGAGAGGACCACTGACAGCTACAGAAGGTGACAGGCTGGCCAGTGAGCCGGGGACACCAACACAGTCACAGCAAGGGGCAATGGCTCAGTTGGCCAGGTTTTGTATGGGGACAAACCCGACCCAGCTCCTTCCCCAGGGCCGGGGAAGCACGGCTGGGTGAGTCTGCCCTCAGCCACTTGGCCACATGCGCTTTGGCTCCGTGATCCTTTCGACAGAATAATAGCGACATTTCTACTTAAAACTCTTCATGACCTTTCCCTGTGAGCCTCTCGTGCTTCACTTGTTCTGGCATCTCCTGCCTGCTGCCCCCCCCAGAGCACCTCGCCCTCACCCTGAGGAGAAGGGGAGGCACAGGCTCTGTCCACCACAGCCAGTCCTGGCTTTGTGGGGCCCAGCTTTACCTGTGGATTGCCAGCAGCGCAGGGAGGATGAGCCAACCTCCCTGATCCAGTGGTGCATTGAGGTGCATTCCTACCTCAGTGCCAGGGCTGCGGATGCAGGCGCAGGGCCAAGCAGCCACCAACCACCTCACTGCCTGGCTTCTCCAGCACAGCCTGACCCCAGCTGGGGTCCCCTGGCCATTCCTGGCCAAACCTGCCTGGTTTGCAGGCAGAGGGACAGTGGGTGGCCAGTGCCGGAAGCAGGGCCAGCTGCCAGCACTGAGTGCTAACAATGCCCTGCAGCTCCCCCAGCCAAGGGATCCCTCAGCCTGTCAATACACATCAACTGATGTGCTCACCTGGGATACTGGCAAATGCAGGGTTTCTCCTTTGCTCTCCCACTGCCCAGGAGATGCCACAGTATCCTTGGGACTCAGATCTGAGGAGGCAGGTGACAGATCCAGGGGGTTGAGGGAAGAGATGGGACCAGGGGAGAACTTGTCCTCAGCACCACTGTCCCAGGCTCCCCAAAGACCACCTTGATTTAGCCAGAGAGCAAAACACAGTATGAAAAGACCAAATGATGCTGGTAGCAGCTGTCCCAGCTCCCACACCACCCAGAACAGGCAGAAGTGCTCCCAGGAGGTGCCGGTTTTTGCCCACTGACTATCAAATCATGGTCCTCCATCATGAGGTGCAGACCACAGCTTTGGCTGAGATAAGTTGTCCCAGGTCTCCCAGGACAGAGGCAGGAGCTACAATCCTGACCTTTGTGACCATGGCCACCTTCCTTTCAATTCTCTCCCTACACAGCTACTGCACATCCTCCTTGGAAGGACCAGGCCCTCTCCTCTGGATGTCAGCCAGCACAGCTCTGCTGACCCTGGAGGAACTCTGCCAGCCTAGCCTGGCTGAGAACATAACCATCTATTATTTAGGTAAGGAAATACACCTGCAGGTATAAATGGAAGTAAATCTACCCAACTTTTTAAGGAGGCAAATATATCTCAGCAGCTCCTTACTGGACACTACCAGAAATAGTAGCAGCAATGAGACTCCTGAGCCTCCAGCTCTCACCTTCCCTTAAAGCAGTAGGGAGGCAGAAGGAGGAAAAGCAGCGATGGGACAAGCAGCCCTCACCCATGGCAGCAGGCTTGTGTCTATCTGGACATCACAAGGACCATACATCCAGCCTCACCTGCCATGCCTGTCCCACCCTGTGGGGAATTTTCAGGGGATTTCTGGCAAGAAGGGCAGCCCTGAGCCTGTGAAAACCAAGCAGCCAAGAGGGTCTCTCTTGTCTCAGAGCATCTTCCATCACCTGATGGAATATCACACCTTGGCTGAGCACACACTGTCCCCTTCACACAGCCCAGCCACCCCAGTGCACCCCCAACCCTTCCTTGCACCCAGAACAACCTTCTCAATCCCCACCAAAGAGCCCTTTTTCACTGCACAGGGATGTCTTCAAACCATTCGTCATCCCCGCGGCTGGCAAGGAAACCACACGCACAAGGGAAGAGCTTCCCTGACTCAAATGATTCGCATTTTTTGAAGGGCAAATTTCCTTACTCTGCCCACTCAGTCTTGACAAGGACAGCCAGAGACCCACCACATGAATACTAATGGCAGTGGCAGCAGGGACATGTGGGAACGGGAGTGCCGGGGCTGGGCACTGCCAGCGGAGCAGCAGGAAGACCAGGAATGAGAGGAATCCCACATGCTGCTATGGGGGCTGCTGGGACCCCCAGAAAAACACCCATGGGATGCCAGAGGGCAAGGGATGCAGGCAGCCCCCTAGTAGCAGCCAGGAGGTCACATCCAGGCATTAGTAATGCTGGATGAGGTCCCCTCTGGAGCAGAGGGTGCCAAAGAGTTACATTCTCCCCAGTATCATCCTTGGCCTTGACCCCTTGGACCCCCGCCCCCCCCCAATTGCCTTGATATCCCTTGTGCTGAATTCTTATTCAACTTCAAACTGACAAACTGTTTTTAATCTTTTCCTTCCATCCAGCTTGGAGATTGGGAAGCAAAAATCAATACAGGTTGGCAGGTGATCAAGTTGCTTGACAGTGGCGCTGAGGAGAGAAACGGAGAGAGAGGGGGGCGGAGGGGGGCAAGGACAGGCCGGAGAATGGGGGGACCAAGCGCCTGCATTGCAGTCGCCAGCTGGGAAGGTCCCTCTTGTCCCCATCTCCAGTGGAGCTGCTTGCTAAAACAGTTGGTGTGAGGGTGCTGGGTGCCCACGTGCAGCTGGTGGGGTGGAAGGAGAGGGCATGGCAATCCCACCTTGCTCCTATTCCTCCAGGGTCCCCAGCACTGTGTGCCCCATTTACCAGCAGGGCCCCATTTACCAGCAGGGTTTTCCCACCACAGCTGGTTCCTGGCCACAGTCCTCATCAGGGATCCCCAAAATGCCTCCCCACCTCTCATCTCCTGCAGCCTGGTGAAAGCATCACCTCAGGGAGCCTCTTGGCACCTTTAAATGTGGATTTGAAGCCCTGCTCCAAGATGCCTTGGCCATCAGGAGAGCAGCACTTATTTCCCAAGCCTACCTGGGGGTTGTTTGGTTCCCAGCCCAAGAGGGTTGCCCAGGCTGGGAGGGGAGAAATTGCAACAAACTGTAAATTTCTCAAAAAATTCAGCCATTGTCCTTCCTGTAGCTTCTACTCCTGCCATGTCCCAACCTGGTCCCCACCACTCTCCTTCTGCCAGTGCCCAGGGAACACCCCAGAGCTGAGAAGGGTGAGGTAGGCCAGAGCTCCCAAGCAAGGAGCTGCTCCAGGGCTGTTTGATGGATGCAGAAAGACCCAGCACCCAAAGGAAGAGGAGCAGCAGCCCCAGAAGCCCCCAATGACCCCTCAAGGATGGGGTGGCAGCACCAGCACAGGGTCAAGGATAAAACCCCATGGAGCCACCCAGAGGGAGCAATGGGTCCCCAGCCCCAGGGAATGAGCAGGACCGGGCTGGCCTCCTCCATCCACACTGGCCTCCTCCATCTGCATGCCTCCGGCTCAGCTGCCTCCTGGCATTTCCCAAAGCTATGGGCTGGCTCCCAGAGCCAACAGAGCCCTCGAGAACAGAGTTGACATTTGAAAATGATCAGTTTAGGAACTTCCCCCGCTGCTTTCCTTCGCATCCCCCATCCTATTGTAACTGTTCCTCTGAGCTTTCATCGTCTAACTCTGTAAATCTCCGGGAAATACGGCTGTGTTTCTGTTGTCAGTTCTGATCAGAGGGATGCCAGCGGGGTGAGGGAAGTGGGGGGAAGGGGAGGGGGAAGAGAAAGGGAAAAAAAAGATTGCCTGGGGCCCCACACAGAGCAGGCATGCAAATGAGTGCCAGCTCCGTAAAAAATAGCCCCAGCAGTCACATTTTATTACAACCAAATTATTGGACCTGGGTTACTGGGAACTGGCACTGGGGAAGGCGAGAGAGGGAAGGGAAGAGAGGGAGAAAGGGTCAGGCATAATTTATTCTAAATATTTTAACTTTGAGAGTGCCAGAGGGTGTCTTCCCCTTCTGATCCATGGATATACCTGAAACTGCCTGGGTGCTGGATGTGCCACAGCCTCCCTCAGCTGTGCCACACTCTCACAGCCTGTGCAGCACCAGCAAAACACAGCCAGGGCCTTTCAGCCCTCTTGAGTTTCCCACCCACCCTTCCACACTGGTGCCAGTTTGCAGCAGGGACACCCATTGCAGGTGCTCACAGGGGAACTGAAAGTATTGCACAAGACAGAGGGGAGTCAAGGTTACGGCCAGGTGAGTTTGGAGGTGGGTCCTTGTCCTGGTGATGAGAGGATGGCCAGGTGACATTGGAACCCCTGGTATAAGGAAGTGCTGGAGCAGGTGCTGCTCTCATCCACACCCCAGGGCAGCAGCAGAAGTCAGGCCCCTGTTACCGCCCTGTCCAGGGTTCTGGGCACCTCCTGTGAGCCCCTTGCCCTGCTTAATCAGCATTTCCCAAGCAGGGACACTGCTCAGGGGACTGACTTTGTCACCACCACAGCCATCCTCCCCAGCACTTGAACAGAGATGTGATGAACCAGCCCCAGTTTTCCTTCTGAGGGAGATCACGGGAGGAATGAGAGGGAAAAAGGAACCTCAGGACAAGCTACAGACTTTGGAAAGAGCATCTGCATGCACACAAGTCCCAGGTGCTTCCAAACCAGAGCAACCCAAAACATTCCTCGTGGCTTTTCTACCCCCACCAGACCTGTCTCACAGGGGTATTTTTGGTTGCATTTCTTGCAGGAACAGCCCAGCCCTGCCAGAACCGAGGCCAGGCTAGGAGAGGCAATGCCCTCCTCAGGACAATCCTGCAGGGATTTCTGGAGCCCGGCACTGCTCAGGCAGAGGAGCTTGGCAGGGGCACAGCACTCCTTAAATGCACTGCCTCCCAGTGCTCCAGAGAAAACTGGGTCAGGATTTTCTAAAGACAGGAGCTCAATGCTCGCCTCCCTGCTGCAGGGAGCAGCATCCCAGCCAGGTGGGAGGTGAGCAGGGATGGTGGGACTCTGTCACCAGGAAAGCCAGACACGATGGAGCAGTGGGAGAGGGGATGTGATAAACTCTTCCTCTCTGCAGCCAGAGGTGATCCAAGGATGGCTGGTGCTTCTAGGAGAGCGACTACCTACCCAGCAATTCCCAGAAACACAGAAACACACCCTGCAGGCACACTCCCTCCTGCCCAGTTCAGCAGTCCAGCACACACCAAAACCCCTTTGCCATTTATTATTTTTCTTAAATCAAAATAAATAAAGAAATTGGAAAACCCTGAGGCTGTGCTTAGGGCTCATCCCTGCCCTCCTACCCCAGGTGGTGCCACCCACCCCATTCCTTCTGTATTGTGGCAGTCAGCAGCTGCATATGACAGCACAGGGCAAGGGTATGGGATATAGAGAAAGGATCTGCCATCCTGGAAATGCTTTTGTAGTTTCTTTGTCATCTTTATCCTTTTCCTCCCCTCCCACTCTGTAGTGTGGCAGATATCCCAAGACATCTTTGGATTTTCACAAAAAAAAAAAAAAAAAAAAAAAAGAAATTACCACCAGCAAACCTCTGTCTTTCATGCCAAAACCTTCATTCCCAAGTGCAGGTGTTTGGGGGAAGCCTCAATTTTATAGAAGTCCCTTTCCTGAAAAATTCAAAGATCTCCAGAGGGATTAAAGAGAGGAGAGCAGAGCTCCACCCTGGGCCTTACAGTTGGAAAAGCTGGGGTTTGGAGCTAATTTGGAGAAGGCCTGGCTGAAATGCCCAGGGCTCATCATCTTGCTGATGCTGCAGGAGCAGGAGAGATGCCAGCCAGCTCCTGTTATCACCTCTGTGGGACTGGCTTGCGATTAAAGGCATCTGAGTTGCAAAGCACGGAGGGAGCAACATATGGACAGGAGCAAGGGACTGCTTTCCCAGCCTCGCTTTTCCAGACCGTAACTGCATTTGCAAAAGGATCCCAGAGCCACAGTGCAGTTCTTATTCAGTGCTATTAAACTTCATTAACTGACATATTGTTTCATGTTGACTCAACAACTCTTAAACCCTCTTCCGAGGGACTTCCTTGAACATGCTGTAAATTGCCAGTAACTGCCTTGAATCAGGAGCAAACTGCTCCATCCCTGGCATGGTCCCACTCCCCACCTGGGGATGCAGAGGCACTCCTGGCAGTGATTCTCCTGTGAGCTCCTGTATTTATCCTCCTGCAGCCCAGGGAAGGCAACTAGAGACTCAGAGACTGCAAAAAATCCACTCTCCTGACTTTCCTCCAAACAGGGATGAAACCTCCCCAGCAAGTTTTAGATCTGCAGTAGAGGAAAAACTCCAAACAATTCTTCTCCCGGTGATCAAAGCACTTCTTTGCCACAGAATTGACAGCTCTGCTTCCATCTGAACGTTTTCAAGCTTTGCATTGTCTTATGTAAACTATAATCCAAAATGATCTCAAATCCAAAATAAATTCAAGCTTTTGGGCCTAAACTCAAATGGGTCATTTTGGCATCATATAATTCTGATTTTTAGCATTTCTTCCACCATTCTCCATCCCAAATTAAAATGTTAGTGATGCTGACCTCCTTTCGGAGAGCTCTTTGACTTTGATGCTGTGACATACACAGATGGAATGTATTTCTGCATATTCCAAGACACTCTGGGATAGCTTTGCTCATATAATTATTCAGATAAGCTAACCTGAAAGAGAGAGCATGAGTGCGTCCTTTGCCAAATCTGAGCAACTTTGCTTTCAAAGCACTGGTAGGCACTTTCCCCATTGCAGGTGACAGCTGCTGTGTCCCCAAGTTGTCCCCGGTGGGCAGTGGGGGCCTAGGGGGAGGAGAGGAAAGGAGGACAGCTCATAACCTAGTGCTTGGCTTTACCCCCTTTCAGTTTTGGGAGGAACAGCACACGCAGGGAGGGATGCTGGGGCTGAGATTTGGCATTGGCAAGAGGGCTGGATGGAGAAGCTTGCACTGAGTGTGGCGGTGAGTCAGAGCCGTGTGTTTGACATGGGTGGGTGAGGCAGAAGGGAGGCTCATCTCTGCCGCAGGGTCTCCTCTATGACTGCAAACCCAGCCACTGACACCGCCCAAATGGCAGCACACCTCCACTGCGAAGCGGGGCACCTCCACTGCGAAGCGGGACACCTCCACTGTGAAACAGAGCACTTGTTCCCCTCCCCGCCCTCTAGAACTAAGCACGCTTCAGGGGTAATTTCCGACTGACTCCGAGGTCACCAGGGGATGGCTTTATTTTTGATAGTGAGGCAGGGCCAGGGCAGCGTCAGGCAGGATAATAGCAGGGGCGCATGAGTGGCAGGTAGGCCAGTGCGCCGTCCATTTACAGCGTGTCTCAGCCAAGCGCTGGCTGCAATTATCTCAGGCCACTGTATCATCAGAAAGTGCCTTTCTGCTGAAATTATAAGATTGCCTTTAATTACGCTAATTGTTAATAGGGATTCTACTTTTGGGTTCATTTTTCACTGTTAAAAAAAAAAATAGGTGAGGCAGCCCAGGCTTTTCTGCCTTCCCTTGGATTTCTCCTGGCAGTGCTAATTGAAATGTCCCCCCACACCACACCGCTCCGCACTGACAGTGGTTTTGCCCCTTGTCAGAAAATCAATGGTCTTCCCTTGCCCACCCCATGCCGGCTTCTCTCTGGCTGCCGGGGCTCCTTTTCCCACTCGCTGGCTCCCTTGGATCATCAGGGTTAAATGATCTTTTCATACTGCCCAGCCAGACTGTCAGGAGGCATTGAGTGACTTTTGAAAATGAACCGTGTTAAGCGGACTTGATGGGGGTTACAACCGCCATTATTGCTATCACCACCGTGATAAAATGGAGCTATAATGATGGGGGAAGGTACTTATCACTGTCTTTTGGAGATCACTTAAGATGGTTTGGGTCTGAAGCTTCTCACTGGAGATAAATGGAATGTACGGAAGACAAATGGCACCAGGACAGAGCCTCCCTCCACAGGAGACACATGAGACAGGAGTGACCCCGCTGTGGTGGTCACGCAAAATGGTTAAACAACCAAAAGACATGTTGCCTTTTCCTCCGAGAGCCACCAGAGGAGGTGACCAAACCTGTGCAACAAGGTTCTCCCATGTGTCTGCTGGCAGCTGGGTGAGCAGAACCAGGATGGGAAAGAAATGGAAAATCAGCCTCTCACATTGCAGTCTGCCTGTGGGAAGCAGCAGTGATGATATACCAGAGGTGACCTGGCAAACCAAGTGGTGCTTCCTGGCCCTATTCTTCCCCAGTCCCTGACCAAGCTGTGGTGGGACACCAAGGAGCCCCTTCCCTTCTCTCCACTGGCTTCTTCCCCATTTACCCTGCCCTGGGCTGGACCAGGAGCAACGATACACCCAGAGTCAGCATCCAGCCCTACAGCACTCTCTGTCCTTTCTCTTATCCCATCCCCAAAACAGGGGGGATTTCAGCTTCATCAAAAGGAGTACAGCAAATCCCACGTCCCCTTGCTTCACCACACAGATGGATCTGCAGCATGAGAGTCCCAGAAAAGGCATTTGCACAACATGGACTGAGATGTGTGCGAACATTAAAGGATTTCTCATGTGGCATTGCTAGCAAGAGATGCAGCAGGATGAGACCTTTGGTGTGTTTATTGCTCTTGGTATAATTGCACATCAGACAGAGCCAAACCTGAGCTGCTCCTAAACTCTGGGGGTCTCAAAGCCCCAGCTAAAGTAGCTCAAAGCAGCCCCTATTGCCCAGCACAGCTCAGTGCCAGCAAAGAGGGCTCACACCCTGCTCCCAATCAGAGAAACATAAATTACACCAAATGCTCTTCCACATCTGAGCAGGCAATCCAACAGTTTTAAACAGGCAAGGAAAACATCATGCGCTTGGAAAACACTAGTCAAGTATCATGCACCAGAGCAATAGGAACCCAGGCACTATTACCAAAACATCCCCCTCTCCAACCAAGCAGCACCCCACAATAACCCCTCCATCCCCACAACACTCCACTCATAGTTTGTGATGTACAAGCAGGAAAATGATCCCTATGGGGCCGATGGCTCTGCTCCCCCAGGTCTCCAATGCTGGCCAGAGAAGCTCCCTAGGCACAGCGTACCCTCAGGGCACACCTCAGTGCCACAAAGAAGGGGAGGCAGAAAAAAACAGGGAGCCACCAAGAGCTCCTTATATCACCTTATCATCACCTTCCTCCATCCAGGTGCACCAGCTGAGCTGCTTTATATCACTTCAGTATCACTTAATTGAGATATAGGTGGTTCCCTTCTCTTGCTGGCCACCTGACAGCCCAAGTTGCCTTCTCCATGTCCTGGAAGCATGGGAGAAGACACCTCCAAGTCCAGGACATCCCAAAAGCACCATTCCCAGTGAGAGTCCTGGTTGCTATTGCAAGGGAAAGAGAGATGGTGGGAGAGGCAGGGATGCAGAGCAAGTCAGCAGATCCTACACAACTGGGCAGAGCAGATCCCCCTCAGGCCACCCTGCTCCCCACTACCATCAGCGTTTCATGAATGTGGAGGTTTCCCCTGCAAAGACATAAAAAGTAGCCCCTCTGCAAATGGAGGAGCCTTTGGGCAGGGAGAAGGGCTGAGGAAGGATAAATAACGAGAATAATCTGTCTGTGAAAGTTGGAAAGGGGCAAGGGCTGAAGAAAAAGACATTTTATGGGAGTTTCAAGAATTCATCAACCCAAGTCTTGTCACGCTAGCCGTGTCAACTCCAGTTGGGTGTGAGGCTGAGATGCCGGTCCCGTGGTGCCTAGTTCCTGCAGCCCCCACTGACACCCCTTTCCCTGTCATGGCAGTGGTAGCACTGCTGGCAATATTGACAGCCAGAAGGATTTCTCATTTCCCACAGCCCCACAAGGTAAATTAAAAAAAGGAAAAGTCAAAGTTATCTCTGGCTGCTTGCACTCAGGGACTCCCAACTCAATACATCTTGCTTACTCACAAAAGATGCTTAGTAATAAGCTAGAAAGGCAAAGTTAGTCCTGCAGGCCATGAGATCACTGGTTAAAGGATCGCTTACTTTCCAAAGACTTTGTGGAGTCAAGTGCCTGGACAAAACCAGGAGCTCTGGCTGCTCCTACAAACTCTTTCCCATGAGGGTATTTTGTAATGCCACATGTAAGGCTGTAGAAATAAACCAGTATTTGCCTCACTCAGCTCCAAGATCCCGATTGTATGAACACCACCTTCCAGGCCTGTGCAAATATGGCAAAAATTCCACTTTAGCTGTAAGCCAGGCACAAGAAAAGCTGCAGTCAGAAACCATGGAAAGTCTGTGAAATTTTATCCACCGCAAAATTCTGTTTCCAGACCGACTTCAAGGCAGCAGAGCCTGCACAAGTCATACTGGTGGCCATGTGCCTTTTCTTCAAGCAAGAGTTTCCTGCTGTTTTCTAACCTCAAGGCAACAGAGAAAACATCCATCCTTTCACCAGCTTTATTTCTATCCCAGATGAAGAGCTGATCCGCCTTTTTTTTTTGTTTGTTTGTTTTTGTTTTTTGTTTTTTTTTTTTTTTTGGCTCACTGTCTCTTAAGTGCTTGCTTCCACTCGCGCTGGTGT